>JAVQJX010104060.1:0-16944 GCA_036025115.1 Ambassis agassizii | reverse complement strand
CTCTCTCTCTCTCTCTCTCTCTCTCTCTCTCTCTCTCTCTCTCTCTCTCTCTCACACTCACTGTGTCATTAAACGCCACATTTATTAGACACAAAATGTGCCAAACATGTAGGTGAAGTCAACACATCTGCAAATGAAAGATGAGTGTGTCGCTGTCCTTGGTGCTGAAACCTGACAGTCGCATCTTCTCAAGCAGACTTCTCTAAACAAATCAAAGCAGCCTGTTCTTTTATATCACTTTAAACTTAAAGAGTGTTTTCATGTGTGTTTTCTTACCGCAGTTGGACAGTATTGTCAAAAGGATCAGTCCTCTCCCGATCATATTAGGAGACGAGGCGCATCAAGCTCTCCAGGAATAAAAAAAGAAATAGCAAGCTTATATCAGAAGGTGATAGATTTATATCCCTCCTCGGGCTGGATTATGGACGCATTCTGAACTAAACTTGGCCGCCTTTCGGTATTTCTGGAGAGCTAAAGTCTCTGCAGCATCGGTGAACCGACAGCCTCCGTCCTCTCTCTCTCTCTCTCTCTCTCTCTCTCTCTCTCACCGCAGCAGCAGCCCTCTTATAGACGAGGTGAGAGAGGAAATGACATCATGCCGGGACTAATGAGCCCTGCTGTACCTGATCAGACCTCAGAGGTTTGTCAGGGCGTGGACAGGCTGAGATGTGATTTCATTTCCTCATTAGGATTCAGCCACCAGGTAACATCCAAAAACCTCAAATTTAACACATAAAATATATATATATGTATGTCAGGAAATGTTGTAACCTTGAAGTGGGACGGTGAATAAACACACAGACTTTGTGTCCATACAGAACAAAGCTGAATCATCCTGCTCTATTTACTCATCCTGTCTCTTTGACTACCTGAAGGTGTTGCTAGGTGACACTGTGTTGAAACCTGCTCCTGTGGATCATTGTCGACTCGATGGAGCAAGGTTTCATAATCAATGCACCAACATTCAAACTGTACAAACTACAATGGAAATACTTGTAATAATTGAGCTGCAGGGTTATGTCATAATGGGATGTAGACATTATTTTTTTTTTCAGGTCAAGGACACATTTTGGTTTCTTTCCAAAAAAAAAAGTGTGTAATATAAATCAGCAGGCTTTTGTTTAAAGGCTAGCTATTTGCAAAAGTAAATGCACTGAACATAAATCAGAAAAGTTATTTAAGAGGTAGATGTCAGTGGATTCCTCCAGTTTAGAATGATTAACCATAAATCTACCATTCTGAAAAGCACATTAATGAAAGGTTTTATTATTTCCATAACTCATTCTTTACTTTGGTGTAAGAATTTGAAGTTATTTTGTGAAAAATGAGGGCTGATTGATAAATTAATGGCCCAAGGGGGGTCCAACAGGTTTAACTTTGGGTTATTGCAATTATATTGATAATAAGCCTGTGGAAACATGGCAACATAATCGCTTATTAGCATTATATTGTTAGCATTTATGCTTCTCAAGAGGATGCTGATGCTCAGTTGTCTGCAGGTCTATATTTAATGGTACATCTACAATGAGAACAGCAGAGGTTTTAGCTTCTGTTATCATGACTAAATGACATGCTGAGATTTCATTAAACATCCCTCAGTCACACAAAACAAATTTGAATTATATTTTCCAATCTCATTACATAAGGATCTATCTATTGCACCGTGGAATAACTTAAAACTGTTTGCTCTCCTGTATTTTACAAGCACAGATGCACACGGTTCATTTTACCTTTTGTTAAGGCCGCATTCATTAAAACAAGGCGGTGAGGTGCTTAGACTGTTTGCCGTTTCACATTTTCATCCTGCATCCTTCATTGAGAGCCCAAAGATCTCATTATGCTTTGGTCGACATAATAAAGGCCAATCTGCGTCAGAGCAGGATCCATATTTGTCCCGCATAAACTGACAAAGGCTTTGTTTAAACATGAAGGGGTTTTTTTTCCTTCCTTTGAATACAGGTCTTTGTGAAATCTGACAGCCACGAGGATTGATTGAAATTCACATCCTGCTTAAACATCCAAAGGTACAGAAGAAGTATCATGGATATGTAAAAACATTGAAAAAGGGGGCCTCTTGGTGTCTTTTCCAATTTTTTTTTACCTTTAAGCAAACCTCATTGTTTTCTCTTCTATTCACAAGCTTAATTTCCATTTCTGAGCAAAACCCATGAAACCTGAGATGTGCTGTATATTGCGTTCACCTGCCTTTATGACTAAATTACTAATTAAACAGAGTCAGTACATTCAGTGCCCTGTTTAACCAGCACATGAACATCCCTGTTATAGATGATCATATAACACAGATACCTGCAGTCATGCTTGGATTTTATATACAGACAACAAGGGCTTCACTGCACACAACCACCACCAGTACCCAGCAGCATCTACAATATTTAGTGCCCACTGTGGTGTCACCCTTCTTAGTGCATAATAATGCAGGTGAGAATACTGGAGGATGGAGAAAGTGGGCCAGCAGCAGCCCGCAGATCACAGGATCGGTTGGAAAAATTCGTCTGGGGAAATCTACAAAGGATGATGTCAATGGCAAATTTCCTTCTTTTAAACCTTTTTTTTTTTAAATCCTGAGCTGGCTCTCTAACCAGGGCATCTCTGTGTACATGCAAACTGCTTTGAACCTTTATTTGAACATTAGAATGAGAGCACGACTGTGCAGGAATACAGAAAAAAACTCACATTATAACTCATATCCATATGGCTGCAGGGCAAGTCTAATGAGTTTAATGTGTATGTATGAATGTAGAAAGGTCACATAAACAATTCATAATTGTTGCTAATTACAACAACTGTAATTTGAATCCAGTAATGCAGTAAAAAGCTGCAAGAGGCAAGACTGTTCATTAAAAATACATCTATCAATCCTTGATACCAAGAGTGGGAGAAAAGACTGTGCTGTTAACTCATCATTGTGGAGGAGGAATGTTTAATTAAAGCTCAAAATAGTTATTGTAAATAACTTTCAAGCAGCCATTTTATCCACAGAAAGCTGCTCACCAATTTTGAACCTTCACCCAATGTAAAAATTAAACAGCCCTTTGAGATGTCACCACTTAGTAGGTGTTTGGGTGCACAGCCCTGTGTCAGTACAGCTGAAGTTTGTCAGGTGGAAGCTACACAAATCCAATACGTGTTACACCTGTCAGGAGCACCAACAGAAAGAAGATAACTGCCGTTGAGGGAGCATCAGAGTGACAGGGAGGCTGGCCTGACCGAGCTGCGATTGGGCGGGTGAAGATGTACGGGTGTTCCTGCAGACGAGACAAAGCAGGCAACAAATTATTCAGCTAATGGAAACAATCTGATAGCATGATTAAGAAGCCTGTTTTGAAGTAAATCTCAGATGTCTGAGCTTCCTTGAATGCAACTTGGTGGCATCTTTAAAAAGCGAGTAAAAAGCATGCAGCCATTTTGTCAAATATGTACAACTGGTGTAGCAACAACACTGATACAGTGATACCTACCATAGGAGGACAGATCAAACTGATGGGCTCAGAGAAGCTGCTCACAACCATCTTTCCTCCCTCAGGCTGAAACTGAGCGAGACACAAAAACAAGCTATATATTTATACAAGCTATATATTTTTTTTGGCTTTGCTATTAAAGGTACAATTACAAGGTACAATTTGTTAGTCCAGACTTTAGTGATTTGATAAAATGTTAACAGGTGTTATGGAGACAGTCACTGAAGGTAGCATGAATAAAGAACTGTTACTTTGTGTAATGACACATTTTATCCCCAGATGGGAGCCAGTAGTCTGCTCTCATTTCAAGAAGACGTATTACAGTCCAGAAAACACACAATAATTCTATTCTCTTTCAAAGCAGCTGTGTCTGTGATGGAAGTTAAGACTCTTTTGTTAAGACTTTTCTCTTTCTCTTTCTAAAATTGTACCTTAACTGCATATTTTCACACAAAAAGTCAATTATGAAAAGAAGTGTCCTTCATCTGCTCTAATGTCCACACACATCAGCCTATTCATTTTCTCTTTCTTTTAACTGCACACAGTTTTAACAGTAAGTTCTTCTAAAAGCTCTTGTTGACCTTTAACCTACTGTGCCTTTAAATCTAAGTCTTTGTTCACCATGTTGTTCCACAGTCCCTTGGCCAGCTCCTCGTGTCCCTTTATGGTCAAATGGAAGCAGTCGTGAGTGAAGAAAGTCATGTCAATCTTCCCATTCTGCTGAGAAAGAAACACATAAAACACACTCAGGTTTACTTTCATGTTATTCCTCTCAGACTTGCTTTTACAAAGCCAAAAGCTTACAGCTGTCACACTAGGGATCTTAATGATTCACTCTCTGCTCTGTGATGTTTCACACTGATTCATCTCCCGCGAGCAGACATGTATGTCACGTTGATATTGTTGTGGCCTTCGGAGTGAGGCAGATTACCGTGAGGCGGGGAGGATCGCTGTGTTTCAGAAAAGGCTGCAGAACCACTGCGAAGTCGTCCCTGAAGAAACGGTCGCTGTAAAGCAGCTGCTCAAGTCTTTTCTGAGGATAAACAGGAGAAAATCAGCTTTATCTGACATTTTTAGATACATTATAACCTGTTTTTTTTTTTTTTTAACACTGGGCAGCACCTGAAAGTCCAGATTGACCTGCACCAGTTCTCGAAGTTCAGGAGACTTGGCTACTGGTTCGATCAGGCATGAACAGAATGACCTACATCAGAGTGATAAAGAAAGAAAGACACGCCAATATTTAAAACATTCTGACAGAGAAGCTTCTAAACCTTTCAGGATAATGAGCACAGAAAGATCAGACAGAAGCAGGGTTGTGCAATAATGTTATCATTTCTGTCTGGCAGGAGTTCTAAGGAACCAATTCCTGCAAACTAAAAATGTATGAATTAAAAGGACACTTCTACAAATTGACGTAAGAGTCCATGCTCACCGTTGGAGCAGGCACCCGGGCGTGGGCTTCTGCACCTCCCTCAGAGTCTGCATGGGCAGGATCTGAACCACATTGACAATCATACGGGGAACCTGAAGAACAGCATGTACACCCAGACTTTTAGTGATTTCCAGGAACGTGCATGTAAACAAATAAGCCATTTCAATATGTCCTGTTTCCTTTTCTTTTACTTCACCTCGTTCATGAGCATTTCCAAAGAGAGGGTCATATAGTGGATGAAATTATCCACCGAAAACAGAGCCTTATCTTTGCAGTAATCACAGATGTCATTCATGCCCATAAGAATAGTCAAAAGCTTCCAGTCCTCCTCAAAGTTGAGGCCCTACAAGAAGGAGACAAAAGAGGGATCAGACGGGGACAACCTTTCATCCGTCTGTTAAAAGCCTGTCATCAGTGTACCTCATAAGCTCTCAGTGTGTCGATCAAGTGTCTCGTCTGACTGGGAAGATTGCTGGAAAACAAAGATTAATGTCTTTCTGAGGGTCAAAAGACGAAATAAAGATCTGAATCACAGAGAATGTTTTTTTTTTTTTTACAGGAAGTCTCACAATGTGTTGTGTCCAGTCACAGCCAGGTTAAAGCCTGTTTCGCTGATATGAGCCTGCATGCCGTGAACCGTCTTTCCAGGAGAAGCACCCAGCAGGTTGGGGTTGAACAACTTGATAATATCTACAAAACAAACAGCCAGAAATATGTAAACAAAATGTCTAATGTGTAGTGTATAATGGTGTTAATGAACAGTAGTTACGTCTTACTTGCCAAAGTAATGACATCTTGAAATGTCCCATGGCCTCCAATACTACATGGCCAAGAGGAAAATAACATAAAAAAAAAGCTTTAAGAGTGGAGGTGAATGAACAGAGAGGGATTACAAGTTTCACATCAGCGCTGTCTCACCTCCAGGACACATGGCGGAACTCAATAGGAATCCCAAGGACTGTAGTAGCATTTGCACCTATGGCCGTCTACAAAGGAGTGACAAGACATGTTGTTTTAAAACGTGTAGTTTTATTCATCTCTAAAATGTTTTGTCCAGTTGTTATAGCAACAGGAGCAGTAGGGACACTCAAGCCTCCCTGTCTATAGATAATCCATCATGAGGTTAACTGAATCTTTTATTTACAAACAAATGCAACCTACTGTCAGAGAATCCCCCAGTGCGGCGATGACTTTAATATCTGCTGCCTTCACAAATTCAACTAAAGAGGTCAAAGGGGAACAGACACACAGTCAGGGTTTCTATTCCAGTTCCAACTCTTGGACAGATTTGGAGTGTGTGAACATGACAAACCTGAAGTGGGGACAGAAGGAGATGGACTCATGTCTGGACACTGGAATGCTGGATGTTTGAAGCTCACAGGGCGAGTTTTCTCTGGAAACTCCTGCGAGAGAAGCTCATTGTCTTATACTGAGGTTTATTTTCTGTGTGCTGAGTGTCTCTGTGTGTCTCCATGTTTTGCTTTGTGTCTTTGGTGTGTTAGCTGTGCTCGTTTTGCACATACTCACCTGCCTGCTGGTTCATATGGTGTGTGGTTAGTTCTCACGGATCCCTGACAGACAACTTTGAGACAATTAGCTCTGAAATATCATCCATTTTTGTGTCACAGGTTACTGACTTTGGACTTTCTGTACAGTCAGGCTCCTGCAATAAATGTGGTAAAACGTGATTATTCTGGCTCTGCTATTCTGTGGGCGACCACTATTGGCGGGTGGCGCTGTACTTAGGTCGCTTTTTTTGTGAAGTTTCATTTTTCCTGAAGTTGTCTCTTGTGTTTCTCTTCACTTGCCACAGTTCGGCGGTTATATTTCAGTGTGTGTTTTATTTTGCATTTTTGATCGGTGTGTGGATAAGGAGTCTGTTCAATGAAGCCTCGGATATTTTGGATTCAGTAAACAGATAAAGACAACTTTGAGAGAAAACAGCAGAGCAGCAGTTACAGCTAGCTGATCAGAACCACTAGCGGTCCGAGAGGAGATTAAGGAGTTCAGGAACTTTAAATTACAAAACCAAACACCAGGTAAAACGCTTGTAAAACCTTTTAACACTGGTTATAACAAATTAACATCATTAGGATCACTACAGGATTTCTGCATGACATCATATGTATGACATCATACTTTGACAAAAGTAAAACATTATAAAGCCCCAGATGTGATGTCACTTTTCATTGAACCCGAATATATAGATATGGAAGCACATCAACTGTGGCGCTGGGTCAGGGGCGGGAGTGTTTATGGGAGGGTCCCGAGTGGGTCTCTCTCTTTCTCTGTCTGAATCAGTTTCCATTGTTGGATCAATAATGTATATCGATCTATGTAATGATCTGCATGTTTTATATGATGTCATTTCGGGCTATATGACCTCATATGTAACATTAGCTTGTAATCTGTGACGTCATATAAATTTCATAATGGTCATGTTCTACTCTCTGTCACCACAGTTAAACCTATAGATATTAATGAGGTGTTTCCTGAGGTGGTGTAAACCCATGTGGCACAACTGAGATTAAATTAAAAGTCTGTAAACATGTCATTTAAGAATCGACATATTAAAAGCTACATTTAGGAAAATGTCATTTATTTCGCAGTATATATCCAGGAGGACAGAGAGTCAGTGTGCTCTATCAGCGCTGGTAGCAGCCAGAGATTTAAGTAACGCAGTAGAACTGCTTCACTACTGTACTCAAGTATTAAAAAAAAATGGATCTGTACTTTCCTGGAGTATTCTTTTTTTTTCACTACAGATTTTCGATGACTTGAATACTTTTACTCAGATACATTTTTTATGAGCACATACTTGTTACTTGGTGCATACACACTGACAGCCATGGCCGATCGTTGGAGGCTAAGTTAAGTTGTGTTCTGGTCGACACACTGTAGAGTGACAAACCCCCAAACAGTGACACATGGGAGCAGAACCTCCATTACAATTACAGCATCACTGTCAGAGCAAGTCTGACACACCTGCCCACCTCAGCTGAGTGAGAGAGTAGATTAGAGAGGAGATTTTTACACTATTTGACTCTCTGTCTTTTGTGTCATCCTGGATTAAAGCACCGCCCCTCCACATCCTGAGTTACAGGATGAAAAATAAAGACAGAAGACCTCTGGGTCCTGTGGTCGCTTCCAGTTTAAGGTCCAGAATTCCACTGTGTATTGGTGAGGACTGGTCCTAGTCCTACAGGCTAGTTGATGTGTTTTTGTGTGGCTGGTTGCGTGTAGTCCGTGCTGACAGACTGCTTGCTTTTGGTAATTGTAAGCATGGCAGTAAACGCATGAATAAAGTGAGGTGACAAGTAGCCTGTGTTGTTCGGTGTAAATAGCTGCACTGCCGCACTCTTCCATGTGTGCATGCATGTGACATATTTAGTAGAGGTGCCACCGGAAATTAGAGATCCCCTGAAAGTCACTGTGTAATTCGAACACTGGTTACCTCCCTTTTAATCTTAAAAGTAGGCCAATTAAAGCTTTTCATTATTTTATCATCTTGAGAAACAGTATAGTAGTTTGCCATGAGTCTTTTATAAAAGCAGACCAAACAGTACCTTACTGAGGGCCTTCTCGCTGTAGTGCCGTATCCCTTCCTCATACTCCCACCACCAGTTGTTGCCTTTAAGAGAATCATTCAGAATTTTACTTACTTACCTTTAATCAGTTAAACAACACAGTGTAAGTGAGCACAAAAATACTGTAGATTCCACTCCAGACTAACTGTTCACTATATAAACATTAACCATCATATGAACCATAAACAAAATATTAAAAAAAAGGCTCTGTTTCAGTAACAATAACCTGTGATCAGCTTCTGCTTGTTCTAGCACTTACCTTTGACAGAGCAGGACGTGAGCACACACGTTGCCACGGCGATCCAAAGCCACTCCATAGTAGTGCGTATGGACCAGTCAATGGGTCACCCCTACAGACTGCACAGAGTGATGCTCAGTTTTTACAGCATTGTCACATTGTCTCTCGCCAGCCTAAAAAGTTGAGTGACAACCTGCAGGTCAAATGAGATCCGCTGTGACAGCTGATCAACGTCAGCAACAGAAGAACACAAAAATGTTTGATGTGACAAACCTATACATGAAACACATGTTCAAACACCTCTTAAATACCCATATATCATTTATTTATAAACTTGTTTTTGCCATGGTAAAAATGCAACAATCCCAACAACAGTGTTTCATTTAGACCAATTTTGAGTTTCTGTGTGTGGGTCAGTGTGTGTGAGTGTGCAGGGCACAGTTCTCATCATCCTGCAAACAACAATTCACTGTCCTTTTTCATGCAGACTGATTGGCAGATACATTCTTTACAACAAGCACAGACAGTGGAAGAGAACGAATGCATATGTCGAAAATCTAATCTGAATAAATACTGTATGGCCTAACCATGGCTTTAATTTTTAATTTTTTTTTATATATATTTCAGTCTCAGATTTATGACCATCTGAGCTCAACAGTGTAGGCAGATCTCCAACTTAGACTTTTGGTGAGGGGGTGGCAGTTCTCACAACAGCTGAACTTGTGTAAAAAAAAAAAAAACACTCATCCATTTCCTCTAATGTAGAAACAATTCAGGGTCTTCAGCGTTGCTATCTTTAAGGCAGCTCCAGTTTCTGCCTCAGCTAACCGTCAGCCTTGAAAAAACAAACAACCAAACTGAACTATAGTCCAAAAAACTGACACCTATTCATCTATCTTATGGTGTAAGATGAATTTTTAAAAACCTCCACTATTCTTGGAGTGAATGAATTTTAAAACAGGATCTGTATCAAGAGATTTTTGTGACTTCTCAGACTTAACAAAATTTAGCAGCGTCTCCTAATGAATGTTAAGAACTAAAATAAACAACAACCTGCTTCTTTTTTTTCTTCTTTTTTTAAATTGAACTATTTATACGATCCAGCTATTTTTGTCATGTAAACTGCCTAAAGGTGTCTTGTTCTGACATAACATGGCTTTAGTATAATTTTAGCACTGTTACGGATGCTGAATGAACTGCAGCTCTGCAAACCTAACAAATGTATGCAAACTTGCAAAACAAAAATGAATGCAAAGATTTGTTCACTCATGAAGTATCTGGGAAAAAAGATTAGAGAAAACATGCAGAATTATGACTTTCTTCAGCAACTAGACCAGAGAACAGAATTATCTTAGCTCACATTTTTCTCATTCTTCATTTTTTCTAAATACTGCACACATTTAGGATTGAAGCCATTTCCACTGGATGTGATTTTCTCAAAAAGGGAGAGTGAGAGGAAACTAAAGCACATATCAGATCCCATCGTGATAATCAGTCAAGTCAAAATCCTTTTGATCTGCAGGAGGACTATTCCCATGGTGAAGACACGGGGGCCTCTGACAGAATCCTGAGTCACAGACTAACAAGTCCCAAGTCTGTGTTATCCTCTCAACTGTGTTACTGTCTCAATGACCACAGTGTCTGTGTTTTCAGCACAGTACCAGCATATTTTAGGAGAAAAGGGAGACTACAAAGTCCAGTGGCCATCAAGTCATTTTTAGTAGGTTTAAGGGGAGCAGGGTGAGGGGAGGTGCTGTAAGTACCAGGTTTTCAACTACTATGTACCAGCTGCTCCATGCAGAGGGCTGGCAGAGCATCCGTCTGTCCTTTACAGCCCTCACTCTGTCTGGCCTTCTCACTGCTGCTCTTCTTCCCCCTGGGCCGGGTCCTGGGCTGGCGTTTCTTCCTGAACCTCTGGCTCATCCTGGCCTTGTGGCTCTTCCTGAGGTGGTCTCTGAGGGGGTGCTGGGGCAGGAGCAGGCGGACGAGGTGGCACAATGATTTGGTGTTGGCGCTGTCGGTAAGCAATGACTGTGCCTAACAGTAGAGCGATGACAGTCATGAGGTAGAGGTCCCACTCTGGGCCAAGGAGCTGATCCAAGTCCACCTGAGAAACCATCTCCTTGAGCTGATGGAAGCCAATGATTAAGGAGAGGATGGAGGCAAAAAAATCATGAAAATTAATTTCACTTCACGGAAGTACAGTTTAAATAACTTAACGTTACTACTTTGCCTCTCTTGGCACCTGAGCTGGAAAATTGATGAGGAATCACTTACATTAATATCCTGTAGGTACTGCAGTGTGTAAACCAGACCCAGCTTGCACAAGGCCAGGAAAACTGGGACCTGGGCATCAGGACTGGCTTCAGCAGCCATGTCATAGAAACGCTTGGCTAAATGTATGTCCTGCAAAACAACAACTAATGATTATTATGAATTACAAGCATACTCGCATATCATGCTTCACAGTGAAGTGTTGGTGGCAGGCTGATTTTAGGTTGGCAGTTTAAAGCCCATGCTCACCTGTTTAATGCCAAGGCCTTTCTCATGCATGTAACCCAGGTTAAACATGGCCTGAGCACCGTGCTGCTGCTCTGACGCCAGTCTGTAGTGAATGACAGCTGTCTCATAGTCCACATCTGTTCCATAGCCATAGAAGTGATAGTCTCCCAGTTTTATCCTCGCCACAGTGTAACCTTGAAAGAAAAAAATACACACGCAAGGTCTAGTTTTGTGAAATTCAAGGCAAGTTAAAACGCGTTTTCTTTTCTTCAAGATTCTTTCTTGTGAAGACCTAACACTATCTACACTTGCACCAACACTTTTGTTCTTCTGTTCAGTTCTGCCCTCTCCTCTCTTGTAGACTCAGTGTTTCTTCATATATCATTTCCTTTGCAATGCTTGATACTCACTTAGTATATTGCTTGGATGGCTGTCTGCTAAATGTAAATGTAGTTGTGAGGACAGAGTTGGCGGACAGTGGATCCTCTGCATTACTCTGTAGTTAGTTAATTAATGGAGAACAAGTCCATCTAGCTCTCTCAATGACTGCCGCTGAGGCAGACTGTAGCTGTGATTATGAGTGTTGCCATGGCTGTGGTTGTTAAGGTTAAAGCTGTGACTCATTTGTTTATTATAAGAGTAACATATGGTAATAGGTTTTGCTTATAGGAGCAGGAAAGTGCTGTAGTTGACACAACAAGACACCAGAGATGAAGTAGCCACAGTTTCATCTGACAACAACAGCAGCAGCAGTAACAGCAGTACAGAAGAGCACACAAGCTTCATATGGTTCAAAAACTCTAGAGAGAAAGCAGACAAAATGCTAAAAATACATTTATCACACTAAAAATACAAGGACAGCATAAACTCACCTTGTGCAGCCGCTCTGGTCCAGTGGAGCAAAGCACGAGGGTAGGTCTCGTTCTCACTGAAGATCCTTGCACCTTCTGTTCAAATCCACACAAACAAAAAAAACAAGGCAACTCTTACTACAACAAGCACAAAAACAACTCTTGAATTTTTAAATGTATCCGGTCTCTTGGTCATGTCAGTCTTGTTTTTTTTTCTTACTTTGGTCTAGAATGAAGGCCACGTTGCTCTGAGCCACCTCGTAGCCCTGCTCAGCGAGCAGCAGATACTGAACCAGCGCAGCATCTGTCTCGCCTTCTTTAAAGCTACCATAGGCTGTCATCAGACGTTCAGACCAGCGGCCACGCTCGCACACATTTTTGAAAAGCTGCACACAAAAAGACACAGTGTGACACTCATGAATACTTAATGAGTGAATACTCAGCCAGGGAGAAACAGACACAGCAACATATGTGCTTTAATGCAAAAACATATTTGGTCAACTGTTAAGACTCCTCCTCACCTCCACAGCAGTGTGGCAGGAACGCATCACACCAGTGCCAGTAGCATGCATCTGGGCTAGGTTGTAAAAGGCCAGGATGTGGCCAGCCTGTGAAGCCAGGTTGAAGAATTTAAGAGCCTGTTTGTAGTCACGCTTCACACCAATACCATCTGAGGAAGAAGAAGGAAAACAGAAATGAGAACAGTGTGAAGACAACAAAGAAAAAGAGAGACTGTGGGCTAGTATGAGATGCTGTAACAGGAGGCCATGAGACATTGTACACGCACATGCCATTTCACAGGTGTACATACATACTAAGCCCTCATCACTCACTGTAATACATGGTGCCCAGCTGGAGCTGTCCATCCACCCAGCCCTGTTCTGCTGCCTTCTGGAAGTATTTGAGTGCCAGCTCATAGTTCTGAAGACAAAAAACACAAAACTTTCAAATGGCTGCACAGAAAAAGACTGTGTTGCAGCTTGATATCAAAACTCGTCTGAAAATTGTTAAAAACATGTCTTACCACAGGGACACCTCTTCCATAGAGGTAGGCCATGCCCATGCCGCTCTGTCCAACTGGATTTCCCTGAAGAAGAAAAGAAAAGAAAATTAGTGTCAAAGTTATATATGACCATTAACACATGCAAAAAAGAGCAGACAAACTCAGACTTTCAAGTGTGCTACTTACAAATTATTCAGACTTGTCCACAGTTTCACACTTACCAAGTCAGAAGCCTTCTTGAAGTACTGCAAGGCTGTGTCATTGTTCTGAGGGAGAAAGTCACTGCCTTCTGAATACATCTGAGAGACAAGTCAGAGAAAAAAAAAGACTTGAAGTAATGCCTCAAATACAAATGAACTCACTCCACTCGTTGTGGGAGAATGGATATATAATATTTACAAAGACTGAAAAGAAACTGAAAAATACAAAAAAAAATAGAAAATGCACAACAGATGTCAATATGCAAGTAAACAACCTTCAATTCACCTACCTTGCCGAGGAAAGCCATAGCATGTGTATTTCCTGCATTTGCAGCCTGGGTGAAGTACTCATACGCCCTCTGTTGGACAAGAACAGAAATTCCTTTATCAGAGCTGAACCAAAAAATACAGCATCTCTCGACGGTTTTAAAAAATGTTACCTGGTGATTTTGTTCTACACCACGTCCTCCATGCAGGTGAAGCTGACCGAGTCCCACCTATGAATTATAGCAAAGAAATTACATGAACATAGTCTGAACTAAAAAGTAAATTTACCTGCCTCAACATTCAGTGACATACTATTTGACTATGTAAATGTAACATGGCCTGAGAGAAAAAAAAACACTTATTAAACTACTTTCAAGATGCTTTGAAGAGGAATCCCATGTGTTCAGGGTAGAAAAAAAATAAACTATTAACTAAAATTGCAGAGAATTGAGAACAGATCTTTCTGGATGGTAGTCATGCTGAGAGATCGGCAGCTGTATTATTTCACTAGAAGCCTTATTCACACAGTTTGCTGCTTTGTCTTCTCCCAGTGCAGTGCGAAATTTTGTTGTGCTTCTGTTATAGCTCTGAGCTGACAGAGGTGTGCGAGTGCTGTATGAAATTTACCTGAGCTTGGACGTCTCCTTTCTCAGCTATAAATTGATAGTACTGGATGAGGTCCTCCTCCAACATCCCACTAGTGGAACCTGGGTTCTCCACCTCATCTAGGAGGCGCACCCTCTGCACTGCTGAGCCACCTGTCAGGGACACGTCACTGGCCACTAATGTTGTGAAGGAAAGCAGAAAATCAGACTTAGTAATATGTCCAATCCAGAGCATTGCACCTCAATATTTTAATTACAAAATTATTAGTTAGGGTTATCACTTACCGTGATTTGCTACAAGTCTGTAATGTGTCAGAGCCGACTCACAGCTCTGTGGAACACCAACTCCTCCCCAGTATCGGTATCCCTGTTGCAATGCAAGAATATAAAAAATATCATTTTAATACTACAGAAAAATGACAGTGCAATTTCTTCTCTGACCAAAAAAAAAAAAACTTACCAGAATCATATGAGCTACCAAATTGCCACCCAGTGCACCAAAGGTGTAGTAAACCAAGGCCTGGAAAAAAGACAATGTAGATGTAATGAGAAAAGCAAAACATTACAAATCACTTAGAAAGCCTGCTTGCATAGTAAAACAGAATTTCAGAGTAAGACTTTACCTTTGCTTGACTCGAGTTAACTCCAAGTCCTGCAGCATACAGAAAGCCAAGAGCCTTTGGAAAAGTAGAGAAAGCACAGTCACACAAACTGATTCTGGAAGCATAAAAAATAAGCATCTAAATTAGAGTCAGTCTGTACCGTCTGAGCTTTAGGTGAGCCATCCCTGGCAAGCTTCTCAAAAATTTCTTTGGCCTTGGTGACATTTTGGTTCATGTAATCTCCAAACAGCAGGGCGTACGCCACCTTCTCCATGGCTTTCTGATGACCTTTCTCTGCCACTTTCAGCAGCTTTTCATATAATCTGAGTGGTTTGATAAGCAGATGGAACACAAGTGAAGTTATACATACTCTATCTGCATAATAAAAACTATGTGTACATAACAAACACTACTGTGAAATCTAAAGCAAATAACGCTGTGATGCCTTCACATTTGCAGTCATATCATATGTGCAAGTTAAACAAACAAGACCTCTGGTGCTCAGTATGTAAGATTTTCCTGTAAACAATTTTTCTTTGTTAGTCTAAGCAGTCATTTAGGGTTCTTCTTAGTTAATTATCATGTGGTTTATGTTGCCATCTCACAGGAAAATAACTTACTCTTTTTTCTGAGTCTTCCTAGTGGTGGCATTGAGCATGTGCAAGACAGTCTGATACTGTTCCTCAGCCTCTTCAGCCTGCAGTCTCTGCTGCGCCTGCTCCTCCGCTAAGGTAAACAGAGAAGTCAATATGATCAATTTGATAAAATAAGGGCTTCCACACAGCAGGCAATACTAATTATGAAAATGAAACCGTTAAGTTTTTGGGCTGATTTCCGTCATTAGTTTCAGTACCTGCTGAGCAGAAGTCAAAGAAAAATATCTATTGCCTATGAAGTAGTTTGTGATTATACTTAATATGTAATTTTAATCTTCTGTTGAAAATTTTGTCTCTGGTAGCCGTTTAAAATAACATCTGGTGTTGACTGGAAAACTTACTTTCACAAAAACCCCATTTCTTATCCTCGTCATAGTCATAAGTTGTGGCACACCACAGTCGTCCATCCCCTCGTCCATCAGTGGTACAGTCCAAATACTCCTTCTCCTGGAAGAGGAAGGGGAAGATGCAGGGCTCCCCATGGGCTGTACCTCCGTTCACCACAGGAACTGTATCAAACAAGCAAACAATACATACTTATAATGAATAAAAAAACAAAATTTAATAACAAAGCAAAAATAAGACTCAGTCAAGTGTGATCTCTTTCTATAAACAATGCTGTATTTACAAGTTGTTAGTTTGCTGATCTTAATATTTATAATATTTTAAATGCATTTCCTTGCTCATACAAGCTCAATACTACATTTTTACAAGAAGTCAACAGGAAAATACCCAATAATCCCAGAGTAAAATGATGTAACTACTTGCAAGAAGAGCCACAGGTGCAAGGTGCTGCTAATTTCTCATGGGGTTTAACCGTTTATCCAGCCTGGCACGTACGCACTGAAACCACACACGCCTGTGCTCAGAGCAAGTATAACCGAAAACAGGTTAATATGCCAGGGAATGTCAATAAATTTACTGACAAGCTATCACTGCTACTGTTGGCTGCAGCTGCATATATGGAAAAGTTCTAGTGTTTTATGTAAATAACTTACACACACCTAACACACTGAAATCTTAAAAGCCTTTACTTGCAACATGCAAAGTTCAAGCTTTAACTTTAAATCTCACTTTTTACAGGGTTATAATCAAGTGCCCAGTCACTCCAAACCCTCTCATTAAAATGGGCATAAGCATAATCATGATCATGATTTAATTTGGCTGACAAGCAACCGTTTTCTCTTAACAGAGGTGGTGGACTCAGACACCAGCTTTCATCTGCTTACAGCTCTGTTCTTCCCTCTATTCCCAGGAAGTTTCATTCCAGATCACATGAACACAGCAATAACGATGAGTCGTTAGCCAGCTCCAGCACAGCACCCCCTTCAGTCTCAGAGTCGTTAGACAGCAGGTAGACCTACCTGGCACTGTCAGCCACACACACACACACACACACTCAGGGCAAGTATCAAAGGACTCTTAGATCTCTAATGTAAGCATTCACAGTCCCTCCCACAGGGGGACAGTTAGCCCATAAATCAGCCCATAAAAAGTTACTTTAGAACTGATGAAGCTG
>JAVQJX010104017.1:0-14381 GCA_036025115.1 Ambassis agassizii | reverse complement strand
CTCATTTAGAGGGAATTTTATTGCATTCTTTGAAGCTACTAAATTACCCAGAAATGATTGCATTACTGGTGCCTACACCAGCTGAGAGTCTGAAGAGTTTGTTAATCTGATCAAATTAGAGCAACCATTAAACTAAAGGGAATTTAAAAAAAAAATGTAAGGGAGCTCTGGAATGACACCATGTATGCAGAGGTTTTAATGACGCGAATGATGTGAAGTTTGTGTTTATGTTGTTGCTTCCATGTGAAGGACCTTCATGGACTCTGAGATCATTGAACTGGTGTCGATTTGTCCGTAGATACCCACCAAAAACGCCTTGTGGAGCAAGATGTCTGCGTGTTCTGCAGAGAGAGAGAGAACACACTGCTATGTATACAGGACTATTTAACTTATTTTTTTTGTGTGGTTTATCAGAATAATGATCAGGAGATATTGACAGAAGCGTGAGAGTGTGAGCTTGTCATCAACTGGCCAACCATCTTCTTACCTTGACAGAGAAGCACGTATTCTGGAAGATTCCTGAGAGC
Source organism: Ambassis agassizii (assembly GCA_036025115.1). Classification (NCBI taxonomy): domain Eukaryota; kingdom Metazoa; phylum Chordata; class Actinopteri; family Ambassidae; genus Ambassis; species Ambassis agassizii. Next base: position 13,854 of record JAVQJX010104017.1, on the reverse strand, counting down.
AGTCTGCACCACGTCGAAGTTACCGCTGCCCATGCAGTACATGAAAGTTGGTAGGAAGTCTGTTGCCAGGCTGAGACACAAAAACACACACTCTTACCCATGAAAATAAATAAATCAATGATAACGCTATGTCGCTCTGAATGATATAAACCTACCAGGGATTATTCTGGATGCATCGCAGGGCCAGACTGAAGGCCATGTTCCGACACAGCTCCTCAGATGAAGTCATCAGTCTCTGCAGATCATTCTGTGAAAAAGCAACCCATAGTGGTGACTGACGTGTTACACTGATACAAACACACAGCGCCTCGCTTTTGTTTCGTGACTCACAACGAAGTACTGTATGATCTCCGGGCTCCTCCTTGACTTCTCATCCACTTCAGTTAACACTTCCAACACATCTACAGCAAATCAGTATGTTAGTCATTACGGGTCAGATCACAGGTCAGACTGCTGCAGCGTTTTGTTCGGTTACCTTCCACCGCCTCCCCTCTGGACATCTTCTTCAGGTACATCGTCATGTCTGCAGCGCTCAGTGAATATGAGGCTGATATGTTGACAAGAGGAAGGGAACCAGTGGACATGTCGTCTGTTAAAAGAGCACAAATAACAATGGAGGATAAATAGAATGTGGAGGGAAATAGTGCAAACACACTGTTTTTTTAATTACCGTCTCTTTCTTCTGCAGCCACCTCTGCAGAGGAGCTTTTCACTGGCAGAGTGAGTCCGGCTAGCAGAGATTTCAGCTGGACCAGGTCTGGATTCTCTGCACACATACCCCTAAAAACGAAGCAATGATGATTTTGAAGCAACTGTTGCTTTAATATTACCAACATGTGAATCTGCTACTACATACTGTAAGATGTCAGAATGCATCTGCAGGTACGGGATCGCTGCTGCTGCATGGTTTGTTATGTACTTCTGTGTGAACTGCAGGAACTTGTTAATGAAATCCAACGGAGCTCGAGTCCTCTGGAAGTTCTACCAGACAAAAGACAGGTAAATATTTACAGACCCCCGCGAACCTCTGATTGTTGATTCTAAATCCTGAAAGCTGCCAACCTGAAGCACTCTCATAAAGGACAGAAGGCAGTCCTGAAGCGCCCTCTGGTGGTCACTGTGGAAAACAAGCGGCTGCAGCAGCTCCAGGATGGCGAGCACGTTGCTGAAGAAAGTCATGTGGTTCTGCTGCCTGATCTCGTACATGTTGAGGTGCACGCGGCTGTGCAAGAGGCCTGCAATCATGGATAGGTGTCTGAGGGTGGGAAAAAAAGTGTTATCAGCATGAGCAGCATTGTTAGGAAAATCAACACAAATGGTAATATATGATGTTTTCAATTCACCTGAGTAAAAGCACAGGATGTGACACGGCTAGCTTCCTACAGGCCAGGTTGGCATCGGACACGCGGCCCTCAGCAGATTTGGAGTCTCCTATGTCACCCAGCAGTGTGACCAGGCGATGGACCAGGACGTCAAGCTGAAAAGCATAGTGAAAACACATTTCTAAAAATGGTATTTTCAATTAATCTGATGAGACACACGGTTTGTGGTTTGAACACACACAAGCACACAGCATCAAGCCTTAAAAAAAAGGATCGTTGCGTTAATTAGTTATCTTTCAAAACTCACGAATGTGGAATTCGTGCTGCTCGACAAGGACAAATTCCACTTATTTTTAACAAGCAAAACTTTTGAGCTGATAAATTGATATCAGCTTACATTGATAAAATGAGCGGTGTGATACATGTTATTGATTTCACTTAATTATATTAAACATCAGGTTTATATGAGACATCTCCATTATATTCATATATAGAAAAATAAAAATCAATGTAGCAAAAAAAGTCATTTATTTGGATTAAAAAAAAGGGGGTGGCATCTTTACCTTACAGCTGCTGCCATCTGCAGCCCCTCCGCTACTGAACGAGCCTTCGGGCAGGGTGACGTGTTGGATGACTTCAGGGAAGTGTAGATAGATCTGCAGCAGCAAGTTCTGGCACCGCTTACTCATTGCACTGAGAGCCAAAACAAATAAATACCAATTTAACATCACATACATATGGTTTATGGATCAGTCACCATGGGATACACCATTTGATTTAGTGGAAATACATTTGAATATTTGCTTAGGACAGTTCAGTAGTCCATCCTAAAGCCACAAGCTTAGTATGAAAATAATCCCTGATGTTATTCAGTTGTGTAGCTTCAAACTATTTAATTGACAGTGTCTGGCTGAGCAGTTTTTGTGCGACCACAGAAAGCTCTCCTAGCTTTTCAATTCAACTTTATTTTATAGTCCTATGGAGATTAGAAAAAAAATACTATTAGTTACCATTAGGTCCTCACTCACAGCTGATTATAAACAGGGCTGATCGAAGATTAAAGATTATGGAGGATGATAAAGCTGGCCTTTGATTCCGTCAAAGAGCAACAATAATTAATGTTCATTACTGCAAACTGGGGACATGAATAGCAGAATGTAATTCAGAGGTACTTGCCTTCAAGTCACTGCAGTTTCAGAAAATCCTCTTACTTGGTAAGGCTCAAAAATGATGCACTCTTTGCTAACTGAAGAGTTTATTACGGCTATGCATTAAGCAAATCAGAGCGACCTTGACCAAGACTAAAGAGTCTGTGCTTTGTTCAGTGGTTTGTGTGCAATAAACACTGGCTTATCCGACACACAACAAGAATGCTTAACATATAATCGAGTGATTGCTCCGCACAAGGCCGAAACCCTTTACTTTCAACTTGTTTTCCCCCTGCCATATTTGCACTTGCAACCATTTTACCAGACGGCTTAGCTGCACTTAAAATACTGTAATTCTGAAGCTAATTTTGCTTGACCTTGGCCAAAGTTTCCTCATTAAAGTGGTTTAATAACCAGAGACATATTCATGAAAGGAGGGTTTGCCTCCACAAAGAGTTGCACCCTGATCTCTGACAGCTAAGTCAGAGCAGGAATTCACAACACAGGCAAGTTTAGAGCTTCAGCCTTAATCCTCTTGCCTTCATTATAATACACTGAGCTTTTAAAGAGATCACAGTACAGACGACTTCTGCTGGTTTTAATTTCACACCAATAGACCTAATTATCGAGTTTTCCCTGGTCCGCGGCATTGTGCCTGACAGAGGAAGTCTGAAAAGTTCATCTGCACTGAGAAGGAAAAATCTTGTGCAATTTACCCTAAGTTTATCAGCACAGCAAAACAGGGGAAAAAATATATTAAGACTAATTAGAAAGAAAAATAAAATGTGCCCCGATGGACTGGCTTAGTACTTTTGTAAACCTACCACAACAGAATGGTCAAGTGTATCTTAAACTGGATTCATTAAAAAAAAAATGAAAACAAGAAGTGAGGTCACTTTACAAGGTTTGTCTTACCTGTCCTCCCATTTCTTGGTGCAGCTGATGAGGTACTCCGACACTTTCTTGATGTTTTCTACATCTCCATTACAGTACGAGTGTAGGAGGGGAAGTCTGGACTGGATGAGGGAGCAGGAGGCCTGGTCCATGCTGCTTTTGTCATCGCTGGGTGAATCCAGACCGTTGAGCTCCGACTCAGACAAGATCAGGTCCACCAGGCTGATCAGCTCCTCAGAGCTGAGCCGCAGCACAAACTTCTCTGTTTTCTTCTGCACGGACACAAAGACAAAGAGAAAAGGCATCAGCTCCTCCTGACTTCCTTCACATTAGAAATGACGACAAATAGGTTGATTTTGTAAATCCTACTTGAGGGATCTTCTGGTCACGTCCTTGCCATATACGTGGGATGTGGCTGCACGCCCACAAGAAGTCCAGAGCTGATGACGGGTCCAGTCTGAAACAGAGTGTTAGACATTTTACAAAGCCAAAAAAACAACAAAAAAAACCATAATCCTTTGTGCCTTTGACAAAATTCAGTACTTGTAGTCTCTGCGCTTGTTGAGAAGAGCGCTGATACACTGAAGCAAGGTGGACCAGTTTGACTGATGAGTCAGCAAGGCCAGAAGATAGGGTCTGTAAGCCGGAGTGCCTCGAGCCTGGAACAGATAAAGAGTAGAAAGGATGCAGCACTAATACCGAGCAAACACCTACACTGACATGATAAGACAGGAGGTGAACGCTATATGCGCACAACACTTATCTTACCTTGTTGAGGGCAAACAGCAGCTTCTGTTGGAGGTCTGGGCATACTGAAGTAACCTCAGGGTCAAGATGCTCCAGCCAATCGACCAGCAGCCCGGAGCTCAGACCTGATTTTGAAACCTCAGAGCCGCTGGGAAAAGTCAAATTGAAGGGTTAATTCTAAAGAAATATTGACCTCAGACTAGACGCATGTAAAATACATTATAGCAATTCTTACTTGGATCATATCTAGTTAGCATTCACTGCTAATTTTATGATATAAAGTTAATAATATATCTTTAATCAGTGACACATGTCTCACAAGTAAACAATTTCTCCTTTGATCAGATAGAAAATTCTCAGAAAATGCAATTTCCAGTGATTTTCACACGGTGTGAATCCGACAAAGCCACAATAAAGCTGCAAAACCAATTAAAGCTTCCCAAAAGGAATCCAACAGGAGTTTACAAGCTGCAAGGCCACAGACGGCAGGCGCCACTTTGCTATTTTTGTCGCAGGCAGCTGCGTTTGTCATTTAGTCCCGCCAAATATAAAATGTTTCTTGCATGACTTGAGAGGGAAATAGAATTGCGGAGCTCACTTGTTAGGATCCACTTCCTTTTTCACAGCTCGCTCCTCACTTTCCTGAAGAAGCAGGGAAATCACCATGGCAACAGGGCCAGCCGTCCCATTCTGTGTGCCCACAGTCATCAACAAAGACAGTAGCTCCTCCAAATATGGTGACTTCACCTCCACTAGTCCTTGTAACACTGAAAATAAGACATGGCAAACAGATTTTGAATTTTATTCCCAATTCAAACTGCAATTGCGGGGTGCACATATGACCAAAGCAGACAGAGGTGAGAATAACTCGTTAATACCTTTGCCGATGAGCTCAGCTTCTGCATTACATCTCTCTCCGCTTTTCAGCATCGCCATGATGCCTCTCAGTGGCGCCTCAGTGTCTCTGCGATATGCCAAAGCCTCAGCCAGGTGAAGGAACCCTGAGCGCACTGCAACGCAAAAGATTGTTGACTTACTGTTCATATAACATGCAGCACCTGGAAAGATAAACAGCTGGGGTGCTCACCATCACTGTGCCTGTGTTTGTGAGAGTTCTGACCGGCAAAGCATTTGAGCAGAGTCTTCAGCGGCCCTGCCTCCACGGTCGGGTTTTCTAACCAGTTCAACATCTCAACAATGACTTTGAGGAATAGTGAGGAGAAAGCAATGTCCTGAGGCACGAGGCGCTGCAGAAGACATACATAAGACAAGAGGTGAAGCTAAAACTGAAAACCGCGTGAAGGCGCACACTCTCTCTCAGTCTCTGCACTACGCAGAGACTGTTTGTGTACCTGGTAGAGGTGAAGTTGCCGCAGAAGAGGACATGAGAGAGCATGGCTGCGGTGCATTGACATGACAATAGGTCCTGCATGGGCAGATGTGAGCAGGGCGGCCATAGCCTGCAGGAGATGAAATGCCAAGCCAGCCTGCTGAATCTGGCCCTGTTTGGCTCGCATCAGCTCTTTGGCCAAGGCCTGCTGCAGGGCCAGGGAGAGCTGACTGGGAGGAGGGCCATGCCAACGAGGGTCCACCTTCAGAGGGAAAATCTGTAGAAAAGAAACAGTGGCTTGACACAAGATTTACTTATAGAAATAAATACATGCCATTGGCAACCGGACTCATACCTGGAGTAACATGCCAGTAAGATCATCCTCAGGCCCAACTGCAGGAAGCTGACTGGCTGCCCTCATCTTCACAGAGCTATGGGGTGTTTCCACGGTCACTTTGGCCTTACTTGTTTCAGCTGAGTCTGTCAGGACACATAATGTGGATGAGACTTGGTATTATTAAAAAAAATATTAAAATATTTTTAGGAACTGTAAGGCAGACATTTAATATAGTCATTTATTTAAGTGCCCTTGAAGGATAAAGACACTGACCTCTGTGCGGAGGAAGAGAAGACCTGAGTAAAGAATGGAAGGTATGCCCCCCAGTGGCACCTCGCTCATGCTGCACCTCCACCAAGTGGGCCATATAGTCTGTGGCAGAGGGAAAAAAAACAGTACAATCACTTGTGAAGATTTAATATGAAACTTAAAAATGTTTTAATGTGTAGTATCGTACGTTTGTCCATGATGTTTTGCTCCAGGCTTTGTGGGTCATGAGACACAGCCTGATCCAGGTACTGCAGCAGTTTACTCATGCTGGACACTGGAATGCCAAAGGACTGTACAAACAGCAGTAGCTGCTGAGGCTCCAGGTCGTGCAAAGCTGTGAGAAACATGCATACTGGTCCATTAAGGGGTACTTGATGGAGACATATTTTTTTGGAACATATATATGTGTAGTAAGTAGTACCTGCATCTACTAAGCGAGAGACCTCTGATCGGATCATCCTCAATTTCAGCCAATCAGGCAGCAGAAGGGCCTCCTCGGAGGTGTCAACCAGGAAGGCAGTGGGTAAAGGTTTCTTGTCGGGAAACCAAATATCCAAAAGAGCATAGAAATCACTTTCTCCTGTAAAAATGCACATTGGTAAACATGTTTGAACAGGGTAAACATTGAACTTTACAGTGAACAGGACTACCTTTGGGTGGCCCCAGAGTCAGCAAAATGACCATAGCATGGACAACAAGAATGTGCATTGTAGCCGTCTCTCCTGTCGTCCAGCGCAGAAACACTTGGTCCTGAGATTCTGACTGGAAAAAGATAAACAAGAAAAAAACTGGTCAACAAAAAGTGTAAAATTCAAGTAAAATTCAACTTTCAAAGTGTCTGCAGCCCTAACCCAGCTGTATAGATCCTCGCCCTCCTTGGTCTTCCTCATCCTCCTTATGTAAGCAGAGAAGATGTTAAGGAAAGCAGAGAGCACAGCATTAGACTCGGGCCTTGTGGAGTGTTTGGAGAAGAGGTTGTTCATGATGGTGGAACGCTCAACGATGAGCCGGGCGATGTCCTGTAGAGAGTGAGAGGAAAACACAAACCAGTGAAAATGTTTACAGAAGTATGCCTTGGAAGTTTATAAGCAAGTTGCTATAATTACCAGAGCCAAATCATTATGAGAGGCCTGCTCCTCTACTGGAGCATGCTGGGATAGGTAGATGATATATGCGCTGATCGTCTGTGGGTCTGTTTCCATGTGAATGGCCTTCAAAAAAGGAAACAGAATTTAATACATCTCATTCACGCTTTCCATTTATTCACAGTTATGACAGGTCCCTGACCTGCTGCAGAGCAGTGGATGTCATGCCTCTGACACTGTCAAACAGAGGGAGCTTTGGGAGGTCTTGGAGCAGCCACTGGTACCCAGGTAAGAGTTCAGCGTCTGCAGAGTCTTCCTCCATAGGCTGCTCTCTCTCCTCTCCATCTTTCAATCCTCCTTCACTGAGCACCAGCGACAACCCCTGTAAACAAAAATTATTATATAAAATAAAGCTGAGATTTACCTTGACATGATGCTATTGGAGATTTATGTCTGCTTTCAATACAGTACCTTCATAGCTAGAACCCTTGATGCCACCTGAGAAGAACTGAGCCGGCGCAGGAAGTAATCCAGCACTTCACATGTTGTCTGTTCATCAGCCTTTGGCCCTAACAGAAGATCCTGGAGGCGGCCCAGTAGCTGCCTTTGCTTTTGTTGTCTCTAACAGAAACAAAAATAATACATCAGGATAAGGCATGAGTCTGTAATCCTACTCAAAGGCCAATATAAATATAATTAAGCTATAATAAAACATATCAAAGTACTTGTCTCTTCTTGGCCTTCTGTTCTTTGCTTTCTCCTTCTTCATCATCCTCTATTGGCAGACTATCATCTGCAGCATCATGCAAAAGGAATTCACACAGGCACTGCACCGGAAGCACATCCAAGGACCCCTCACTGGATTGGACCAAATCAGCCAACCATGGCATGGATTGAGAGGAGGCCTGTCAAAGACCAAATATACATTACAACTAAAGGACACATATTGATACTAAAAAACTAGACACATTCAAATGGCATACTCATACTTTTTATTTTAGATTTGTTTCTAAAATTTTAAAAGCAGTTTGACAAACTTCGAGCTCTCAAAAAAATCTTTAAAAACCAGGTTACAGGGATAATTTTTAATGTGAGTCTTGGTTGGTCTTGGAGTTTGTGTTGAGCCATTACCTGTCTCTGTATGATGTTGAGAAGGAAGTCTGGGTTGCGACTGCGGCAGAGGAGATGACCAAGACGCAGAGATTGGTTAAGACTTTTCACCTGCTCCTGGACCTGAGGAGGAGGTCGGCGAGGAGGACCCCTAAAAACAAACCATATTTATTTCTTAAACTAATTTTTTTTAATTGCAATAGAGAATTATCATGTATCCACTTGGTGACGGGAATATAGTTGGCTCGTATAAAACACCATAAACACAACCTTGGTAAAAGCCTAGTCGTATGTTCGGTAAATTAGTTTTACGATTCCCATTTAAACCGCCATGCTAGAGTGGAACTAATTCCTCAGTATCTTACTGTGGGTCCAGGCTGGTAAGTTGAGACAGCAGCAGGCTGTTGCTCTCTGTGATGGTCTGTTTGGTGGACGCTGCTGCCAAGTGGCTTTCAAAGGCCAGGATCTCTTGTTTCTCTCTCTGGGAAATCTGCAGCTCCCTGTTGATCATCTCTGTCTTTGTGTCCTCATCCGCAATGGTGCAAGGAGGGTATGTGTAGTTACTATAAAAACACAAAGATACATGCATTAGCACTTTAGCATTATCACATTCAGAAGGTTTCCTGGTTACTAATACTTACTTTGTCATAACCATCTCCATGAGCATTTTGAGTGTAGGATAGCCATCCCAGGCAGCCAATCCTATACAAAATATACAATACATTCATCAATAATATCGCCCATAATAAACTTATTGTATGTATATGTAGATATATATGTGATAGCTGTACCTATCTTCTGAGGATTAAATGCAGCCACGACCAGCAGCAAAAGCCATGCCTTCCAATAGAGTGTAGATATAGCCAAATTTGGTGGTTGGTATCTTAAACAGTCAAAGAGTCATTTGTTATTTTCATCTGTAAACTGTATGCGTTTTCAAAAGCCATTAAAGACAGCTGGGCCTACCCTGCTGGCAGCTGGATGTTCTCTGGGTGGTGGTATGTACACAGATTGAGCACTGCATCAATGAGCTGGATCCTTTCCACTCTCAGGACCTCGAGATCTGTTTAACAAGAAACAGTCAGGACAAATATCATTAAAGAACATGCCAAGAAGTCTGTAACAATAAAAAACATATTTCCTTTGTTCATACTTTCCATTATTTACTAAACCAGCATAGAGAAAGCAGCTATGAAGACAGATCATTAAACTGACATGCAAGTGTTTATGAAATGTCCAAACACCCTGCCAGAGTGTAATACAACTATCTTTAACTGTGATCATAAACATTTATAGTCAAAACTTGACACACACCATCGGACTGAACTCCAGCAGCTCTCTTAACCAGGTGATCTGCGAGCTCCATTGCATCTGCCGGCCCCAGAGGCAAATCGCGTGATAACCCAATAACCAGGATGCGCATCAGCGTGTCCTCCAGCAGAGGCACCTCAGAACAAAGACGGAGGAAGAAACTGAGGAATGAAGCACAAAATGTGTCAATAATGTGACAATAGTAAAGAAAAAAAAAACAGAGTGATTGTCAATATTGTAGGAAGGCTCACTTTCTGTCGCTCTCTGGAGGCCAGTTGTCCCACTTGTAATATGTTTCAGGTTGTTCTGTGAAGAGCACTTTGTGGAGGCTGCAGACATGAAGGATATACATCATGAACAGAAGCAGAAAATATGACCAGACTATGCTGTTTGGAGGAAAAAGAACACATCAGGTACGGACCAGTGAACATAATCTTTTGCACCGACTTTACTGATGGTTGGAACGACAGTGTGAAGCCACCACACAGCATCTCTCTGGATTGCAGCAATCTGATTTTGAAATGACCTCAGGACCTCCAGATCTGAAACAAACCAGGAATATATTTAACCAAAAGCAAAGACATTTATTCTTCCCTAAAGACACTGTTTAAGAAATACACCAAACCATACTTTTCTTCTCTCCTTTGTCCCATGCAATGCCAGCTTCCTTGACCTGAGCAGTGATGCCCAACATCATGGAGACGGTCAGTAAATCTGTTACCTGGATGACAAAGCGCTCCTTAAAGAGAGATGGTGAGAAGCAGTTCAGTGTCAAGTTAACCACACAATAAAACAGGAGGACGTATTGTTACGTGTGCCTACTTTGAACTCCATGTCCACGTAGCTCGCCTCCTTTCTTTCCTGCATTAAACCGAAGCAAAAGGACTGGAAGTTGATCTCATGCTTGGTCTGTTTGATAATTTCTCTCAGCAAGGCTCGGGATGCACGGAGGTAATCATCCTTATTGGTTAACAAGTCCTGGAACACCATCGCCAAGAACTACAAACACAAAGACACAAGATGAAAAAAATAAAGAAATTCCTGAAAATCTGACAAAAATTATTTAAATGGGTCTAGTTCCACCTTTGGAGCCTGTTCTGGACTGTGCTGAAGCACCGTATGGAGGACCTGCATGTTGTTGGGATTCCTGGCATTAGACAGCTCATTAAAGATCACCAGCTTCACCATAGTGCTCAGGTTGTCTCTGTGTGCATTCAGCAGCTCCCTGAAGAACCACATACAAAGCATCAATTAGCATGAGAAAAAACAAGATGGAAGTAAGAGTCTGAGGACAGCACAGACCTGACACACAGCATGTAGTGGTTGAGCAGGACTTTAGGTTTGAGACGAATCTTGATCAGGTTGGAGATCACCTCCATGTCTTCTGTTCCATGGGTGTTGCAATTCATGCACAGAGACATGAGGAGGTCTTGAGCTGGTCGAGTCAGCTGTACACAAAAAATAAACAGTTATTAGAGACACCATCTATTAATACAGATTTTTGGCTTGTTATCTGGATTTTATTACATGTGGGAAATGGCAAACACCACCAATTGTGTCACACCTCTCACCTTTGGGTTTTGAAGCCACATCTCCAGCCTTTGCACAGCCATAAGCCGCGCCTCTTTGTAGCCGCATGTGGCTGTAAGCAGACGCAGCAGATTCCGGGACACGTTGTCCATTGGTTGTCTACGATTCAACTGATCCCTGAGGACATCTAGCACATAGTCCTCCACACTCTCTGCCAGTTCATCATACCTACAATTTGCCAGTAGGGGTTGAGGAAAAATAGTGCATGAACTCCACGACTAAATCTGAATGGGACACTTGTCATATCTATACGAGTCGTTGTCATACCTTGGCATGACCTGCCCTTCATCCTCAGGGCTGAGTTTCTCCTCTGCTATCAGCAGTTCAGCCTGGCTGTCATCCTCATCTGGGGTGGAGGGATGAGGGCTGCTACCTAGAAAAAGCCCAAAGGCACCATTACCAGTCAGCACTTAATCAATCCGTACATGTCAGGCCCTTCTGAAATATAACATACCTGCACTCAAATCTCCAGCAGCACGACCGGTATCAGCCTGCAGCAACATACTCTTTGGGGGCATCTTTGTGCCAAAAGCAGTCTGGATGTTGTCAACAAAATTCTTACAGTGAGAACTGTCCACCCAGATTCTTTCCCCCAGTGAGTCCTCAATGTACACCTGAAAAATAGATTTTAGGTTGACATTTGATGATAAAGGCTCACAAATGACAGAAATAATATGACTTTCGTCAGAATTAAGAGAACATTCTCACCTTGACAAAAATCTCTGGCCAGTTCTCATCCTCCTCGTAAGCTGCCATCAGCAGATTGCAGGCCAGAACAGACACCAAGCTGTTGCCTTTTGCTTTGAAGTTGATAGAAGCATCCCGACGCAGGAGGCTGCACAAGGCCTGGTGATGAGAGAGAGGCAGATGGAAAATGATTTCACCCTAATCTGATTCCAATACTGTGAGAGGGACCACAGTGTTGAAAGTTGGGATAGACCCAAATATTCAGCTTTCCAGATATTTGCGGATTGATGGAGTCCACTTGGATTGAATACAAATGCACATTAGTGTCATTAACCTGCTGCAAATGATGTAGGACTCTTTTAACATAACTTTCAAAAATTACAATTCTAAAATGCCAAATACACTGATGTGACAAGGATGACAGTTCAATCTGCTCTCTATGCTTATTTTTAGTATTTTAAAAGAACACTTAAAGTTTTACCTCAATGATTCCTTCAGTGGCAAATACATTGGGTTTAATCTTTGCCAGAAACATGAGGCTGAGGTACAGTGTGATGTCAGGCTTGGCTCTGTTCATCTTCAGTTGTTTCACTGCTCCACACAGCAATCCTTCAATGCGATCATCATTTCCTTCTGACTCTGCCGCTTCAATCTCATCCAGAAGCACAGCTGGAGACACTGAAGTGACAAAAAAAATAGTAGTTTATATTTTAGCTACATATCCCAAAATAATATCTATGTCAGAAACAAAGACACAAATGCAGCGACTCACCTTCAATCGGTACCACTGACGGCTCCTTTATTGAGGGTGATATAGCCCTCTTATCCACAGCTGCAACATCAGCAAGCCGTCCCAGGGCACTGACTGGAGGGGTTGTGGATAGTTTGGGACGCTTAGCAAGGTTGGACAGACCTGATGATGAAGGTAGAGTAGAGGACGTCTCTCTCTTGCGGTCAGCAGGTAAACCTGTGGATGCTGGCTTCAGATGAACAGCGGGGGCTTTGGGCTCTCCACCCTGGCTCTTTGATCCAAGAGCAATGAAATCCCCCGGCGGTGGGTGTCCTGGCAAAGGCAGATGTCACTGTTAGGCTGTATTTCATTTGGGTTAGCATCACTTGGGTTAGCAGTAAAACTTGTCATACCTGATGGCTTGGCAGCACTAGGCCGCCTTAGAGCTTGAGGTTTTGGACGATTCATCTTTTCTTCCAGGCACAAGTCAAAACAGAATGAGCAGGTAGCACCACCTAGCTTAAAGTAGCCTCTGTATGAAAGTAAACAGGAAGTCACCAACGTTAGCGAACACCAATACGCCTTTTAAAACCAACATTACGAAGACGTCTGCATTAGAATAATAGACGGTGGGCAGATAATGTATGTACAGTCCCATTCAACACCCGGCACAAACAAAATGCTAGGCTAACAACAAACGTTAGCAGCTAGTTTAACAGCTAGCCGGTAGCAAAGACAACACATGAAACGAACACGCGTAAATTTCGCTTCAACTTAAATCCAAAGTCGTTTATTTGTTAAAAACGAAACTCACTTAGCACCATCGACTTTTCTCAAAATATCCTGTCATTAGTCTTCTTGAACTACCAGACGGATGTCGCCATGTTGGCTTCTTCTTCTCCGTTTGGAAGTTATTTGCTGAGTTAGACTCTACATCGCCACCCAACGCCCGGAATACGTAACAATATTACACAAGCAACAAGCTCAAAATTAAAGGGGCAGGTTTTTTTTTAACTAACAATCATTTTTAGTCAGTTTCTAAGAATAAATCATAAAGTCATAAGAACTCTTATGAACTATTCCTGACATATGGTGGTGGACCCTGAGCATAATTTCTAAACAATAAAGTTGTAATTAACACAGGAGATGACAGAGGAACAGCCCAGGCTGTTTGGTTGTTTTTAACAAAAAAAATAGTTCTGACAAGAAGTGATTTGTTTTTGTGCTCACATGAAACTATAAATAGTACAAACTTTGAATTTTATACTAGCTTTAAATTCCAGTGATTGAACA
>JAVQJX010104007.1:0-17454 GCA_036025115.1 Ambassis agassizii | reverse complement strand
ATCTTTATGGTTAGACTGTTCCTTTGTGCTTCAATTGATGATTTCCTGGTGTGTTTTAGAATCAACCCTTGATATTTCTGTGTGCGGATTATAACTTTACTACTTAAAGCCTTCACAAGTATTCCTTTAATACATGGTTATGCCTAGCAACCTTGCACACAAATCAAGTTTCTTGACAAAATATGATATGCAAAATATCTTCATTGTTAAGCAACTCTTTTAATACTTTGACTGTCTGATCTTTTGTACATTCTTTTAGCTTATACAATCAAAGGAATCATCACCAACGTTATCTTACGAAGCATGCAAATTACAGCACATTGTCTTCCTACAAATTTTACAGCATCAAATGATCAAGTGACATTTAGGGACAGGGCACAGTTGTAGCTATACACTACTGGGAATTTCGTTTTGTGATTAAAACACAAAATGTAGTACTACTGAGTATAGTGCCATGTCTCTAATGTGTCCTCCACTACACCCTGCATTCTGGTCATTTGGTCACATCAGTAATTACCTGCCAGCTGAGAATCAAACCAACATCTGCCTGCACAGCAGAGAGCTGCCATCTCTAACCTGTCTATGTCTGTCCTGTATACATGCTGTGCACACAGTTTTGACTGGTTCCATTGTAGGACTGTCAGTCTACGACACTGTTGCTGTGCTTAAACATCTTTAATAGTTTTCTCAGTTTCAAGTATGCGTGTTTGTCCACCACTGACACTGTTCAAGCATGGCAGAGTGTTTACTGATAAGATGATTTGATGCATTTGGCATCTGACAAACAAAACAGGCAGGACTGAAAGTTAGGCACCAATTAAAGATATCATTCACAACTAACATGGTCTTGATTTATCATGCTAAATATGGGCAAGAGCTGCTTTGGAGATTGTCCAGAGGAGGAGGACAAGGAGGAGATTGAGAGCCAGAAAATATTTTTCTGAAAATTGACTGAACGATTATGAACGTATTTACAAAAAAATTGCCATACTTACAGATGATGGTGCATAATGTCCACAGACAAACTTGTTAGGATAGGTGGCTCTCTGTCTCCTAACAGAGCCAGAGACTGAGCATGTTATAATTTAATAATACGGAGGTAGGATGATAATGTGATGGAGAAGACAGCAAGAGAGAGAGAAAAGTCCTTGCTTGCTTAAACAGAAAGGTTTGGAATGGGAAGTCACTCGTTGACAGAGAGCAGTCATGGCAGATAAGCTGAGAGGGATAATTGTTTTATCTGATTCAGCATCTATATAAGCATGTGGAGTGTTTGCTTATTGTAAATCAGGAGGCAAAGGGAGAATTATATTTCTGTCAGAGCCTCAGAGGCAAACTGCAGAGTCACGACGCCACAGCCATACCTGTGATACAGGGAAAAGATAATTCATTATCTCTGCTTGTTTCTCCTTAGGGGGGTTGTTGTTACCATTCGCTGACAAAAGTTTGTTTGAAGGCATTTTTTTTTTTTCATTTGGAAAATGGCAGATGAAAGGATTCACATTATGCTGAGTGCAAACATGCCCCCAAGACATACCCAAAAATTATAAACAGTAAGAAGAAAAAGGTCAGACAGTGAAGAATCATGGTGAACTTAATGAACCGCAGAAATAAACTGCAGACCTCAGACACCATCTTCAGCAAAGTCAACAGTATTTTGCGTTAACGAAGTGTGTCTGAGAGTGTGAGAGGACGTAGGAGAGGAGGAAGAGGAGCTGGTAATGAAAGAAGCTTTAACTGGCAATGATAAAAGAATGAAAACGATGTTAAAACTGGAGATATTGGTTTCACAGAGAAGATTAAACGCATCATGAAAATATGCGCGGGCATGCTAACACCATACACATGGCAGTGTTTCTGTAAATAAACACTGAAAACTGGCAGGCATAAAAGACCCAGGAAATCTGCCACTTAAAAGAAGAACTGAAAGGATTTTTTTTTGAAGGATAAATGCATACAGCTACGATAAACGCTGTAATGTAATGTAATGTAATGTAAAGGAAACATCCAATCACCGCCTTGGTAAATTAGTATTTTCTATTTTTTTGGCACATACCAGCAACTGATAAAATACTTTCTAATCATATTCTTGAAATAATTACCTCCCTTCTCCCTAATCTTAGGGAGCATGTGTGTTTTGTGAAGTGGGATGGTGATGGTCTTTGTCTAAGCTACTCATTACTGATGATTAACACAGCATCTCTTTCCATTCCTCTCAGGAAACATGGTGAGCAAGGAGGGTGGCAAATGCATGCTCACCAACTCAGAGTCTGACTCGGAGGCAGCGCCCTTGCCCTCCACCTCGCTGGCACTGGAGGTGAAGTATTCCCTGGAAGCCAGTCGACAGGTGAGGAAGCGAAACAAGGCCTTGCAAGTGCGTTTCAAGGACATCTGTGAGGCACAGAACGAGCAGAGGGAGGCGGAGCTGCAGGCAGCAGGGAAAGGCGGAAAGCCGTTGTCATACAAAGTGGCGTATCGCAAGTACATGACAGTCCCTGCCCGTAGGTCCATACCAAACGTCACAAGGAGCACAGGCGTCCAGACATCACCTGACCTCAAGAAGAGGTATCAGACCTTCCCCTTTGAACGCAAAAAAGGACACACCTTTAAACACGTGGCGGCTGTGGAAACTTACAAAGGTCAGAATAACGGTTTTGTCATGGAGGTGAAGCAGTCCAAAGCAGCTGAGCAGGGTTTAGATGAAGAGGAGGGGGGAGCCTGTGCGGGGAGCGGAGTCCTGAGGACCAGGGCTCTGCTCCATACTAATGAGTGCATTGCCACAGTGGAGCAGCACACTGCACCTGATGGCCTGTGCTCTGACGCTCTGCTGCTTACTTGCACTGCAGACACAGACTGCCTTGCAGACACACACAGAGGAAGCGGAGCAGGAGCACAGGCAGAGTACCAGCTCTGCAGCATCTCGTCCAAAACCCGGTCAGGATTACAACACAGGGAGGGCGACACAGACGGCTCGGCCAAGAGGCAGCTGCTCAATCTGGAGGAGGGCTCGTCCCGAACCCTGCCGGACAGGGCCTCCAAAGTTACAGGCCCAATTGCTTGGAACTCCCTCACACAGGTGGAGTGCCTGGACAGTCCATCAGTGCGGAACAAACGAAAGAAAGGTCTTCAGCTAAACGGGCTATCAAGCGAGACGCTACCACGATCCAGTGGAGGCTGTACAACGCAGGCACAGTGCCACACAGGACAGTTGTCTGCCCGACCTATACGGGGCATGGAGGAGCCTTTATCACCCTGCATAGGTGGCGAGGCTGATGGGCCACCATCTGACCAAACCCAGGAAGCCTGTAAGCAAATAGTGCCTATGAATCAGGATGTGGATGTTAAAGCACAGCTCCAGGCTATGGAAAATCTCATCAGCTCAAGCCAGGAGACCATCAAGGTGCTGCTGGGGGTCATCCAGGAACTGGAGAAGGGAGAGGCCCACAGAGAAGGGTAAGGTGTCTCACCTTAAACCACAGATTTGCACAGATGCACTGATTTGATTTTGTTTTTCCTGTCCGGGCAATTTTTCCAATATTTTAACTCGGTGAACTAATTTTCATGCAGCATGAGGGCAGAGACTGCTAACAATGAGTCAGTGGTCAGTCATGGCTGAAATAATTGCAGAAACCTTGGCAAAAAATATTAACAGTTGACTGGTCACAGAAATCTGATCTCATTTATAGTATATACTTATAAAGTCAGATAAGGTGACGAAACTCTTGATGTCTCCCATCATCCCCTCATTGTAAGCTCTGTCTTACATGTGTAACAGCTGCATGTGTGACTAAACCATCCGAGTAGAAAAAAAAAAAGAGATCACAGTGTATTGTTGCTGGGATGTTCACCTAAATGTGCCCTGCAGTGCTATTATCCCACCGTGTCCTTTTTCTTGACAACTTCCTTCCAGATATGATGGAGCTGCTGCAGAAAGTACTTACAGAGACATCATCTCACTGATTTGGCCTGAGGGTTCTGATGACCTGTTGTATCAAAACCCTTGCCATGCTGTATGTGGCCTTTAATCGGAAACTCAAGGCTAGGCGGCAGCAGCCTGTTGACGTTTTTTTGAACTGAAGTAGTTCAGATATTGATCTAAATGACAGAAACAAATCTGCATTAGTAATGATGCCGCCTGAATTTCTCTTTCAGAATCAAAACGAAAGCTGTTAGTTCAATTGTGGAAGTTCTTTTAATGCTTAAGCAAAATACTATGTTTAATTATCAGTCTTATCCAGCTTCAAACTTTAATGTTTTTCTAGTAAGTCCAAGGCCTGTGAAAAAGAGCATGTACAAAAGGGTTTCAGATAGCATCACGCCTGCTGAAATAGATGATTGTCTGCAACAACCAAACTGGTCAATTTGTTGAGCGAATTGCTGGGACTCGGCACTCAGATCTCTATCTGTTTTGACCAGCACTGTCAGAGTTTGGAGTGAGAAAGTCAATATAATGAACATATCCAAAACCCGTCACCAACAGGAACACAAGTGTTACTGAATTCTCAGTATCAACTTAACTAAACAAGAAGGTTAAACTACTATTCAAGTACAAGGCTAAACAACGTATGAGGTTTACACCATCTAAAAAGGCTATATCCTCCTCCAATCTTGCACAAGGAAACCTTATCAGCAGATAAAAGTGCACTGTGAGTGAAAAAAGTGTGGTGGAGCATAGGGAGCCATCTTCAATGTGTGTGCCAAACACATCTGGCTTATCAGATGTGTATGGAGTGGCAGGTGGGTAGAGAAGCAGGAAGAGGAGGAGGAAAGGAGGAGGAGAGGAAAGGGAGAGGATTTTGTAAATGAAAATTAGTGACTACTCTTTAATGGTGCCATCTGTTCACAATGCATAAAGAAACAAACATATTGTGTTTCTATTCACTAATTAAAAATAGTTGAAGCCAGTGAGCTGTATAAGCCTCTTGTAATCCATCCAAGGCCAAGCGAACCTCTATTTGTCTATGCAAGCACAGTTGCCCTCTTCCTGTACTTACATTTAAGTGTATTCACACAATATCAGCTTCATACACCTGCTATACAAATGTCACCGACACACCAAGAAGCAGTGCTCTCAGGCTATGGGTGTATTGACTATGACTATGATTATGTCTATTATATAACTCCCTAATGCAACAGTTTTAATCTCTGTGGATGCATTCAAATTGAAATTCCATGGCTAATGGGCAATATGCTACATCTAATAAAAACACACAATCCTCCAGCATACATATATGTATCAAGAAAATGGGGAATTATGAGGCATGGCCAGGACCATGTTTTCTGTGTGGATCCAAGATCTTCCAAATAACCGTAACACATTACGTTTTCAGAAGTATGGCATGACAGTATACTCTGTGGGTCTTGTTAGGGCAACCACACAAACACAATAAAACTCCAAATGTGGAGAAAAATCACTCTTTATCCTTCAGCTCCAAAAGTCACCTGCTGTTTTATCCAGTAAGTTTATTGGCCCGTGAGTGCAGCAGGTGAGCAAACTGTCAATCACAGCTGTCCATCAGCAACGTGGTTGATATCATTGGCTTCCAATAACAAACGAATATTGAGTTACTAGATAGTCCATCTAGTGACTGAGATCACAGGAATTTATTTAAACAAAAAACCTTGGGCAAAAACATTAGAGGGTCGAGTGGCAATGCTGCCCAGACAGTCTGTAGACACATAGCTGCCATTTGTTAGATAACTGTTTGGAGCCTGGACTACTGCTTCCTCACAGACTGCTTACAGCGGCCTTATTAAATGTCCCGACATGTGCCACATAGCCACACCCCAAGCGTCCAGTACAACAGTGTGAAGGGTGTGACACTGTTCCTACAGCACAATGTTCAGGAACAATGCTGTATCATCACAGTGTTGGCAAGCCAGACCCAATCAATCACATTCATGGGGACTTGTTGCTAGTTTGTCTATTAGCACTTTGTATGTGTGCATGGTTTTATACCTCTGGACTCCCACCCACTCAGTGACCTTTGGGAAAGCTCACCTAGTGGCACAAAAGAGGAAAGTGTATAAATATACTGTTAATGGCACTTTTGGCTTCCCTCTCACCACTGAGGCTTGCCGAAATGAGCTCTGCTCTCTTATTTTCTCTTATCAGCTCAGTATGAGAGAGAGGTGGAGGGAGGGATGAAAGATTGAGTCAGAAAGAGACCTAGACAGCATGAAGCAAAAGAAAGAGAAAATAGAGGGGAGTTGTTCAAAGGGCGAAATCCAGTTGCCCATGCAAACCCATCGGCTCTGTATTGATTGGCTCATCTGGCAGGAAGTGACTGCGGCCTTCCACACTGTACTGTAGTGTCAACCTTTCTCCAGCTGTGAGCCCCTTAATTACAATTAATCCAAGGTGCAAAACTAAAGTAAACCTGCGGTATCACTGCACTCTTCCTCTTTTTTTTTTTACCTCATTCAGTTACAGCTTTAAATTACAATATTAATATCAACACCTCTAATATACCTGTCAGAGCACACAGCACACAGAAAGCAGCGCCAGAGATAAGGAGGGGGAATTTATGATAGGGTTTTAATTTTTATTGGTGCTGCAGCCTGTGGGCAGTGTGACAAGACCTTTAGTGGGAGAAGTGACAAATGTGTCTCTGCTACTGCTAAAGATGAAAGACAGGAATTAAAAGTGAAAATTAGCACATTAACATTAATGACTAGTAGAATGCAGCGGCATGACAATATATGGCTTATGACAACTGGTGCCTGTTAAAGGGTCAGTTCACCCAAACAACAAAAGAAGGAAAAGAGGCCTGTGAAGAGTTTCCACAGAAGAAAATCTCAATTCTAGGGCCACATACTTGAAAGGCAATACTGCATACTGACAACACTGCTTACTTTCATTTTAAAGATGGCAGAGAAGGTTCCATTTACAACCAATCATCAGTAGCGTACAATTAATCTTGAGGGCTCAACACACTGAATCCTTTGTGACAAAGTCAAAGAAGGCTACATTTAAAGGAGCCATCAAAATCAGGGGCTGGCAGTCTTCTGTGGAGGCACCTTCTGAACTGAGACACGGCTTACTTCTCAATGTAGTTTTTAATTAACTCCCATTATAATTGGATGAAGACAGAAATCCAAAAAAGAAACCATCTTCACCAGCACAGAGACTGCTTCATGTCTCTCTGCCAAGGTATGAGACAGACAAATTACAAGCTACTCATATAGGAGGTCGTAACGTTGATCAAGAAGAAGAACATGTGGTTAAATAACACATTACACTGCTTTCATTTGACGCAGCAGAGTAAATGCCATGAAAGACTAACCAGCAAACGTGTTTCTTCGTGACCCATTTTGTCAATCAATACTGTTTGCATGTTTCCTCCCGCTAATCCGATAAAAAAAAAGTCTTCCATTTGCTTCTACCAGGCCTTCTTATAGGGAAATTTAAATCCCTCCTATACATCTTTTGTCATGCCTACCCATCACGCACCACACCAATGAGGAGAGGAGGAGTGGGGGCAGCGCCACAGGCAGCCATTGCCCCGAGCAGGTTGGGGGTTCGGTGCCTTGCTCAAGGGCACCTCGGCAGTATCTCAGGAGGTGAACTGACACCTCTCCAGCTACCAATCCACCTCCATGTATCTTGGTCTGGGGCTGGGCTTGAACCGCTGGCTCTCCGTTTCCCAGCCCAATCCCCTATGGACTGAGCTACTGCCGCCCCAACTATATTATGGTATTACGGGAAATTGGTTCATAATGTTTTATGTCAAAGGCAGCCGATGACAGAACAGCAATATAAATCCATAGGAACAAAACTGTCCAATTTCTACCCATCTAGAGGACCCAAATGATGTTTTTCAGGTAAAGGCAGCTGTTATTACACTATTGCAGCAGCTGCAATAGTGTATTTTTTTCTTGCTTTTTTAATTTTTGTTGTATAGACTATTTCTATGTAAAACTAGTGGCTACAGTCTAAAATGATAAACGATGCTTTTAAATTGTTTCAATTGAAATATTAAGCCTTGATCCAAAATACTTTTCAATGCAGCCCAGAGACTCACAGTATCCCTCACTCTGCTTTATCTGACATCCAGTCAGTCAGTCCTAGCTAATGGCTGACACTGTGCTCTTTCTGCCCTGGCTTCCAGGCGGCACAGGCCACTCAGGAGGGCAGCTCATCACCCTCATTCCCTTTGGTCTCACTAACAAGGGATGACAAATAAGATGAGAAAGGAAGGTGTGAGGGAGCAGTTTAACAACTCCTGTAATTACTCATTCACGACTCTTATCTTCCCCGCAGACTCTCCTATCGAACTGGACAGGACACGGCCAACTGTGACACATGCCGGAACAGCGCATGCATTATTTACAGGTTAGTGGCCATTCCTCTTCAAAGACATGATGATCCAAAGATGCCCTGTCCTTTCTCCTTGAAGGAAAGTGAACAGGTGGAAAAAGGGATAGCAGAAGAGAGAGAGGAAAGACAAGAGCAAGACTAATGTGAATGCTGTTAATGAGCACATGGGGACATGTGACATTTACACACCATGCTCTTTTGCTAACGCTATACATCCCTGTCTGATTCTGCTATTGTCCCTTCATTCACTGTAAGGTACTTAGTAGGTGTAGAGTTGGTTGGCTTTAGAAACAGAAGGGCACACAGCTGAAAAGCAAGGAGGACACATAATGTAGAAAACAGAGCTCAGGGTGCCAAAGGTGAAATTAATTACCATCCAAGAATCATGAAATATCATCACTGTGTGCTGTTGCCAAGCCAACAGCATTTCTTTACTTCAATTTACTGGACATCAAGTACAGATATGAATCCAAAGTCATTAGTCAACCTGCAGAAAATGTGTGTGGACATAAATTTTGTTAAATAATAGTATCCAATGTGAGGATTTGCTGTCAACGAAATTGGGACTTAGGACTTGAGGTTCATCACATTTTTATGATATTTTTAAGGCTAAACAGGGGGCCTACAGTTATGGCTCTGTGAGGCTGCCACTCATATGGGTTTATCCAATCAGCCCTCAGGGCATCTGTAATCGCTGGAAACAATGAATACAAATATTGTAATGACAGAGTGAGCAGAATTTTCTTACCAACATTTATTATTGCAGTGCCTGTCTGCAAAATGCATTGTTAATAGATGTGGAGAAGAGCACCATGACAGTAATGGTTAGCAACCCTCACCCAATATGCTGATAAACTCTGTGTTGAAGGAAACCAAAAAATGCCAAAACATCTAATAAGATTCTCCCTGAGTCACCCTCTTTGACACACAGTCAGACTGACAGTCTGCATTGTCTGTTGTGCCTAGAAAAACTATGAAGTCAACAATAAAAACAAAAGTCACGACAGAACTGGAGAAAAAGATGAGGAAGGAAGGAGGAAGAGGGTGAGGGGGGGAATCAATAAAACTGTTTTTAGTGGTCAATGCTTTTCCACTCAGTATGCATTTCTCCTCTGAAAACTCATTTAAATCAGGTTCTTTCTAGCGCTCTCAATAACTGATAAACCTCTGGCCAAACTTCAAACGGCCTGTGGAAATAAGGGAGAGCAGGGCAGAGTCTGAGCTAAAAGAAGGTGCATCGTGTCATAGTCAAGTCTTTATAAATTGCATTAGGTCCCCGGTGTAATGCTGCAGGGTGGACAACAAGAATGGTGCTTTAACAACAGTTCATTGACAGTAAAGATGTGTGGAGCTGAGCAATATTATGGCACATGATGAGAAAGACACTGGAAGAACATTAATTAAGAGGCAATGATTTGGATCCTGGATTAAAGGACGTATCAAATAAGGCTCACTGCTGAGATGAGACCCCAGCTGGTATTATACATACATATAGTCAGCACAGCATGTTTAATGCTAACTCCTGGGAAGAAGAAGGCCCCGCTCACTTTAGCCTACCTATCCTCCCTCTGCCTGCCTGAGTAAAGAGCAAGTATGCTTGTATGCTGCGCAAACCCAAAAGACATTCACTAACCATCACTCCGAATATGTGATTACAAACTGCTGTATGAAACAAGTTTAAAACAAGAAAGCTATTTTTGTCTTTAGTCTAAATCTTATTTACACTGTTGTGTTGGTGCAGGTGTTATATAAATGTTGATATATAATATAAATCAACATGACTTCAAGATGCAAAACACATGCAGCAATGAAAAGCCATGATTGAGAGCACCTATTTGAATATGAACTAATTACACGTATGTACCAAAATGTCTTTATTTTAGATAACAGTCTCAGAGACACAGTCAACTCAGATCAGCAGGTGCTTATCATGCACACACAATGATAACTGTCTTCAAACAGGCCCTGTATTAACATCAAAAATGCATATTTGGCTTTCTTAGATCAGCAGTCAACTGAAACGTTTCATCTGTGGAGGAAGGAAAGGCAGAAAAACAGGAACTCAAAACAGCAGGCTCATTCTTTGATGAACCTTGTCACTGTCTGGCAGGGTTTCAACTTGATAAAAAAGGGGAAGAAATTTCTAAGTGAGATGTTTCAAATCTGCTAAATTGACCTGAGTTCTTCTTTAAGAGACCAGCTTGACATGGTGAATTGTGTTGATTGGACACACGTTCAAATATAGCAGTTGTATTCACACAGGCAGAGAGGATTAAATGACAATCTAATTACTTAGATCTCCGTGAAAACAACCTCTCTGGAGGTGGAGCAGAACAGGATAAGAAGCAAAGCCATGAAGGAATGTGCAGAGCATGTGAGAAAAATGGCCTTCTGTGATATCTATAAGGATTGTTTGCGAGTGTGATTGTGACTTTGTGCCAGAGCCAGACCCCCTCTGACGAAGCTGGTCTCGCCACTGGAGTGGATATATGGGTCCATAAATCACTTTAACGTAACTCAGTGAGGAGTCAGCCATGCACTCTTCAACATAATCAATTCATCCGCAAGTATATGGCATCATCCAGCCGATCCTTAGCATAACAACGGCAGCGGATCAATATGATGCTGCAGTGGGCATGCACTTCAAACAGAATATACAATCTGCTATAGTCTCTTGTCCTTGTCTGGTCCCACTTTCCTCATTTTAAACATCCTGAACTCTGTTTCTCTTTCATCCTACTGCAAAAACTTTTTCTTCAGAATATGTTTTCTCCTCCAAACACCTAACGTTTGTGTGTTCAAATAAAATTGAGAGATTCAATGCTTAATACAATGTGCATGACATTGGAACAGAATAAGGGAGAAAGAGATGAAAAGATTATTGCAGTTCATTCCGTCTTTGCCAGGTGATGTAATATCTGTAAGTGAGAAAGGTGGGGAGAAGAGGAGGCGGAGGAGGAAGAGTGGAAACAATAAAAGAAGTCAGAGGCTGGATGAGGAGAACACAAGACAGACAGGGTTCTGCAGAAAAGCTGGGGGATTTGAAACGCGTCTTGACGTGAAAACCCGGTAATCTCATTCTCCTCACATTGCATTTATATGGGTTAATGTGCTGATCAAACAGGGAGATAGATTTAAATGGTTGTGATTACAAAAGTTGAACGGGGAGGTCCTCGCCACTGGAAACTATTGTTCACAAGAGGCTCCAGTTATTTCCTATCCATCACTGGTTTGTAAGTCTTTTGATTAACTGAGAAACAGTGCAGTATGGCTGATCATTAAGTGAGTCAGCGATGTGATCATCAAACAATCTTTGAATAAGCAGTGCAAATAGATAGTAAAAGAAAATCAACAAATGAATGGGCTTTTAAAAGGAGGGGAAAATCTCCCATCTATTGTGGGAGGCTATGAAAATCAATTAAACGATGCTAAAGGCTGAAGAGCTGATTACATTATAACGTATGGAAATTACTGAGCAGCGAGCATATCCTACCGCACAACTGGGCTGGTGTATTATATCTCTTTTTGTGCAAGCATAATGATGTTTTCCGACATAGTGGCAAGCTGGTTACCATAGCTACAAGCGTGATTCTCTGTAGGACAGATAGCATGAAGGGACAGTGAGGACAGTCAAAAAGAGCATATTCACACCCAGAGAAGAGAAGGGGGGGTGGGGGAGAGAATGTGAAACAACCAAGGAATGAAAGAGACAACGAGCGATAACAACTCGGAGCTGTTTAAAGTGGAATGAAGGGCAGGTGAGAGGTGTGCATGGAAATGAATGAACCAAAATGAGAAGATATGCATGGTGCCAGTTTTTTTTAGGAATCATCATGACGGGAAAAGTGTAGGAGTGAGCGAGGGAGAGCAAGAGAGTGAGGAAGAGAGGTTAAAGACTGACAAGGTCCAAAGTGCTTTCTTCAATTTGTTCTGATCCAACAACCCACTCAGGGGAGTGGCAGCCAGGGGACAGGAAAATGCCAACAACGTTTTCACTTTTCGCTTTCACCAAAAAAAAAAAAAAAAAAAAAAAAAAAGTGGAGTGACGCAGCGGGGCCTGTGACACTTTCATAAGGAGAAGCTGATAACTGGGCTGGGGAGAGACTAATAAATCTTTCATTACAAGGCCTTTTGAGTATGTTTCAAAGATGAGATGATTATCTTTTCTCTCTATTTTTTCTTTTTTCCCCAAAATGAAGTTGTGCAGAATTATTTTTTTTCTTTTTCAGTGACATTTAATTCTCCTGCTGCTATGAGAAGCTAAAAGAGCAGCAGATGATAGCTGAATGATGATTTATAGTCTGGCATACCCTGTTATATAATTCATCAGGACAGTGTGTGTATAGGTGGGGAATGTAAACTTTGGTTCATACAGAAATTGAGTTGTTTAAACAGTGTTTGTACAAATGAGCTCAGATGTCAGGTTAAACATTTATCTTTTCAAAATCACCTTCATGGCATTTATGTTTGACTGAGCAGGGTAGCAACGATCTGACAGGAAGGACAATAGAGTGGAAGAGATTGAAGTGAAACAAAAGTCAAAGCACACGTTCAAACCAGCAATGTGGTTTGATTCTGGACAGATTTCAATTGTTCTGATCACAGGTACAGAACTGGTGTCAGATGTGTTCCAGAAACCAGGAAGCTTAATGTGGGGAAGTTTGCTATGGACCCTGTGGAGTCACACAATCTGATCAGTTCTGTGAAATATGTGATTTGTGTGCACGCTTCCACCATTCAGTTAAGTTGTAGGTAGTATATAGTGTGTCTGCTTATGTCAAATTGTTCCTGAGAATATCTTTAACCATCTGACATTCCTACAACAGCTATATCCTAATGTAACCGTTAAACTTACAGGAAGCAATATACATGCACACAGAGCTTTTAAAAAACATAACAAAAACACATCTAATAGGTACAGGTACTGTAGGTTTACGCTGACAATCAAATCGCTGCTGTCGCTTATCTGTGTGTGACAGAGTAATACCCACATACAAAGAGATAAAGAAAAATTGTATAATGTGTCCTTACAAAGTACCAACTTAAAAGGTGCTTCATCAATGACACAGCACATTTATTAACCTGATGGACACAGTATAGTCATTGATCAAAGAGAATTCTTTGAAGTTGCGCTATTACAGTTATTCGAGCTGAAAGAGAATTTTAATTTTTGTGGACGTATTATGTTTAATATAGTATGTAAGCTTGACTTTGACATCACAAGACATCATGGTCTTATTATACATCACAAGCCTGAGGGCTATGTTCACACATCAGTTCCCCTGGGGCTGACCAAATGAAAAACAAAATATCAAAGTGCCTTTACAGAGCACTGTAAGATAAATAAATCAACAGTATCAGCACAGCAGAAATACAATCAACAGAAGTAATATTTTTTAGATTTTTATTTTTTGGGCACACAGATTTTTCTAAGGGTCAACTTTTAGCACTATAGACTTGTCCTAGACAGGTGAGGTGAGGAGAGACCATTTCAAGGGGTTTATAAGAGGGTCAGCTAAGCTTAATGTCAAAATAGGACACATGCTAAAATTCTGAACAGCTATGGTATCCATTCTGCTAATTTCCAAATTCACATTTTGTCCTTTTCCGACCCCATAGCCCCCCTGTTAATTTTAGTAGATAATCAGTTTCTCCTGTTTAGAGTAAATGTCCTGCAGTGAATGTGACACATCTGCATACCCTCTATAAAGTCATTCAATGCATGGATTCATACACAGATATGTTTCTATGTGCAGACAACCAAACAATCTTCATACAGAAATTGATTTATACCACTGTAATTAACAGCTAGTGAATTATTGATAAGAGCTCCAGAGTAGTTGCTGGCCCTGTGTAAAGCCCTAAGTCATAGAAAGTGCTGGGTGTTCGCCTAAGCACCCAGCAGCCACTCACAGACATGTCTTCTCTACTCAAATCAATACCAAATCCATCAGTGTACTTAATAAAAAAATGTCTAATTTTACTGAGATTCTTTATTTAGAGGTTCTGGAAATTATTATTTCACTGTGCTTTGAGATGCAGCAGACCGAATAATCTGCACCTACACCCCACCTTGAATGCTAATGTTTAGTAACTTTAATAGTCAATGCAGATTTTAAAAAGTAACTCTTTCTCTTCAGATCATTAGACTGTATTTAAATCGGAGCAGACAGCCTGCTGCCATTATGTAAGACTCTCCGTCAGAGTCAACTAGTGGCTGGAGGATTAAAATCCCTGTACACTTACTACAGCAGAGGCTGTAATCTGAGTTTCACTTAGCAGACCCTAGTTGTCAGATGTGTGCAGTCTGTGGGATTACAATGATGCCTGGGCCGCATTAAATCCCTAGCGCTCTGAGGGAATGTGGCGTATGGTGAGAAAGACAAGATTGACTGTGCATACAAAAAAGTCCCAAAAGACTGCCATCAATACCAATGTTTTGATCTGGGTTTTAGCAAACCAAATCATCATCAGTTCAACAACCCTTCCAGTGACCAAGCACTCCTCACTGGGAAGAAATACTAATGGACTTCCCTCTCACTCTGTGAATCCCAATAAGAATGCAAATAGCAAAAAATTACAGCAGCAGTGACTGCAGCTCAAACAGGCAGTCAGATGTAATCAACACAGTCTAAACTGGGAGGTTTTGCTTGGAAATAAACATGAAGCAAGAGAGAAATGTGGGTCACTTTAGTAAGACTGGGCAATATTGTGACAGATGCCTGTGCAGAGGTCACGTGCAAACAGGCAATAACATAGGTGGTTATAAGAGGAAATACATCAGTCTAAACATGTCAAGATTTAAAAAAAAGCATGAAGAGAAAAGCAAACCTGATTCCTCATTATAAAGGTATAGACAAAACAAATGTACTAAATGACTGGTGGTACTTAATGATGATGGCTTCATCATACATCAGTACATAGCAGTGCTACACTCACTATTCTATTACAGTGACTATAAAAGTAATACTGCTTAGATGTGCACATTCATTTATTCCCATCAACACTTAGCAAGCAATCACTAATCTGCACAGACAGCAGGAGAGAAAATAAAAAAAACAATAAAGTATATAACAAAAACATTATTAAACATAGATTATCATAGCAGCAGGACAAGTGGCAGTCACTAAATTCTTCATTCGTTCCATTAATTATCAGATTAACACCCAGTCATACAGAAAAGGGTGGAGCAGCCCATTTCCATTTATAGCTACCGACACTGAAACGGTTGGAACTGGGCTTGTGATGCCCTGACATGATAAAAATGTCTGATATGTGCTGACTTTGTGTCTCTTTCTCCACTGCAGTGTGGAACTGGACTTCAAACAGCAGGAGGACAAGCTACAACCACTGATGAAGAGGCTTTGCCCAACAGAGGACACCCACTTTCTCCCCCTGCCTTACCCCCAGGAGGCCTTCACCTCCACCCCAAAACGCAAGTCCAAAGCTGACTCCAAGAAGCACGCCCGCTGGAAACTTTGGTTCCTATGAAAAACACCACCTCATCCCCTGGTACTGATGCACAGGATTTAAGAATCCATCCAGTCATCCATATTTGTTTGTTCTTATCCACCATTCATCTTCTGTTTTCCTTGGATTTTGTAGACCTGGTTACAAATATTAATTGGAGCTTGACAGCTGGATGCTGAACCCCTTCTTCTCAGAAAAGACAGGATGTGTAATGGGACACCAGAGAGGATTCCATGAAAAATTCAAAATGTCATGCTTACAAAAAAAAAAAGGATTTAGAGATATTTTGAACTCATTTCTTCAAACAGGGTGTGAAATTACACCAGGGAAACATATTTGGAGATCAGCAAGGTGAGAAGACGAATTTGATTTCCAACTGTCTATTTTTTCTAGCTGACGTCAATGGGAGGGGGGGTCCTGTTCTGTGATACCCGTTCAACCACATTTCTGTTCGACAGCTGGGACGTTCTGTCTTTCTTCACAGCCTCCAGGAGAGGCTGATTATTCAACAATGATGCTCTGAGTCCACCTCCATAAACAGCATATCACTGTACTGCAAAGCACAATTAACACGTTCAGGATACATTTTAAGAACTATTTTGAGTATTAAACTCACATGTAGATCACCTACTAACCATGACAGACTGAAGACTTTGTATCCATCTAAGGAAGAGAACTAAAGGATAAAATGTTTATTGGAGTTCTATGATCAACTTTTTATTCATCACTAAAATGTCTCCTTGAATCTACTGACTTTGAAGTAAAGAATGAATAAATAACACTTATTTTCTTAATAACGTTTGCAAACATAGACGTCAATGTACTTTTTTTCTATATATAAATATATAGTACATATAAATAATTCTATATATATTCACTTTTAAGGTTCACTTTAAAATTTCAGCTGTAGTAAAGGAGCCTCTGCGCTTCAAAATGTACAGCGCAAAGAAGGTAAATCATCTCTCATTCTTTCACACATCGAATAGTACTAACCTCACAGTGCAAAATCAATCCATACAGGCAAACTGCATCAGTATTTACAGACTATAAGGTGTTGGTTTTTAGCACAAGTGAGAGGTTACAGACGATAGCTATGATTGTATTGCTGCAGTATCCTGCACTAGCCACAAACAAAAGCTGCTCAAACCCAGCCAGAGAGAATGTGCCACTTCAGGTCACAACCAGGGCTACTACTACAGGCGTACAGCCTGACATGCTTTTTACAAGCCTCGGATTTGCAGAATATTTTCTAGCTTTTCAAGAGACAATTTTTAAAGAAGAATAAAAACCTCCATTTCTTATTATATTAGTTTCAGCTCATTGCTTCACATCTATCTGATTGTAAATTAAAATCTCTAAACAGGGTTAAAATATACAATATTTATTATATATGAGTATATGTATAGCAGTAAATAGGGCTAATAATACTATTTTATGAGTGGGAAAATACCTAACAAGCAAAAGTCTGCAGGAGCATCAATATAAAAGCCAAAAACACTGCCCCAAAAGACAGGACATGAGCCAAAGTGATCTCAAGGGCATAAATGAAACAACACCAACAACTATTAGGTATGTATAACAGGTTTAATCCTCACAGGCTCTAATAGGCTGCATTCTGTTGGCTATATGTAATTTACAACTTTATTCTTGTACATGCCAGACTG
>JAVQJX010103993.1:0-12756 GCA_036025115.1 Ambassis agassizii | reverse complement strand
TGGATTAGGGGGTAAAGTGTTACAGGACAGACAAAATATAAATATAAGAGAAAACCTTCATTCAGCTGATTTGGCGTTCAAAAGTGTAGAGGTGATCCAAGGAAACCACCTGCAGCAATTCAAGCTACGGGTATATTTTCCTGGAAAAAAGAAAAGAGTCCAATGAAATCAAAGACGAAAGCCTTTCTTTTCTGAAAGATCCTGTTCCTCGTGTTTATCCTCTTCTGTCAGTTTAACAGAGCAGAACACTTAAAAATACTCAATTATCCAATTGATGGCGCTTCAACCGAGACACTGGCATACAAACAAAGGAGCACCAGAAGAAGGGCTGCACAGATGAGCAATGAAAAGCTCTGGATCTAACAACACAAGGGCCATGCACCTATTACCTCCAAAAGATCAATTCAGAAGTTATAGCAGCACTGATAACCAATGGCCAGATTAAATTAAAACACTACAGTGCCAATATTCTAACACAGAAATCGAATTACTCTCTCGGTATAACCCCAATTCCACAGGCAATTTAGAAAACAACAGGGAGCCAGTGTTAATTTGAGGAGCCCTGTGTCAGATACAGAGTGTTCAATATAAACGGCAAGTGCAGTGACTCTTGAATGGCTGCGCTGAGCTAATAGCGTCTGTGATTTAACTTAGATAGAGTCCAAACTAAACTAACACAGCATTAGTGGTCATTTGTAAGAGGCCATTGGCACAAAAGGCTAATTCATTTCTGCTGAAGAGAGCAGCTTAGTTAGAACAATGACACTGGGCAATGAGGGTATGAGACCACACTTGAACTGGCTTATGATCTTCACAGCTAATCAAAGTCATGGAGGCACGGGGAGGGAGGAAGGGTAGAGAACCCCACCAGTAGATAAATCCCAACCAGAAAAGCCTCTCCTCTCTGAAGATGCCCACGACAGACCAGAGATGAGGAAGGATGCCAAGCAATTAACTGGAAAACTCACTGGTTCAACAGTCACGGTCTGGAAGCATTTTAATAAGCTGGAAACTATTTCCAAAATGGTTGACGGTTCCGATGCCGACCAGAGACAAAGGCCTGCATTGTAAAGGCAGAGCGTGTATTTTTCTTTGCTGATCAAGTTTACTGCCAAGAGGCAGGGAACAGGCGACAGACTCAAGAGCAGTCGCCGTTGTTTCTTTAGGCCCCACCTCCCTTCCCACCACCCCCTACTCCACCTCCTCACACACAAACACAGCCTTCCCCACCACAAAGGCAGACATGCGAGACCTCCTCCATTGAGCTATGTCAGAAAAATGCCACGCTGCAGACCATCCCCACAGTGGCCTGTTGCCAATATCCTGAATCAATCTGAAGTATGATAGCCCTAATTTGGGCCATTCAGAGGGTAAAGTATTTACATGAGAAAGTCAAAGTCAGTAAAACCACCAGAGATTCCTGGAATGGGTGTGTCAGTTAGTTGACAGAAAAAAAATGAAAGGAGAGCAAAAGAAATAATGTCACACAATTCCCAGCACAATGACTCCGTGTGTCACACTCAGACAAAAGTGCTTTTACACCGACGTGTACACACAAAAGCAACCCACACATAAATAATACATATAGGCAGTTAAAGGACATATTTTACAATTTTCTAGCAGTTCACTATGTCTCTGCCCACTGACTCTACACCCTCTGCTGGAGGTGATTAGTCAAGGGGAGGCTTTTCAGCACGGATCAGAGCAGTGGGGGTGACAAACATGTCTGATCTTGACTCGGTCTCATACAGATGTGAGTATAGATGTGACCTCACCACTGGGTGGAGATACGTAAACCTCCGCCTCAATCCTTTTTTCACTCTGGACTTTTTTACCCCATCCTTTTCTCTTCCTCCAGTAGCCGGCCTCTCTGGCAGAACGTGACCCGCCCAGCTCATGCTCACGCCATAAATCAAGACCTATACATCGCCGTTGTTGTGCTTAAAACGAGGCGGCGGCAGTGGCGCTGCCTTTTCTTTGCTGTGCCCCGAGAGGCCGCTTCCTCCCACTGCACCGGAGCCAAGAGTTTAAACACATGCTTGTGTGCAGCATTTTCTGACACCCGCAGGCACAAAGCGACGCGCCGAATGCAGAGGTGTCTGTCTCCATGGCAGCAACGGAGAGCGCGTTGGGCAGAGCACATACTTACATGCTAGGAAATAACAAGCCCTTTTGATATTTACATACTCTCCGATGCAAAAATCACACAAGCCTACAGTGTGCTGCAATGTGGCTTGAATGAAAATAAATCACTTACCTTACATACAGTGTTGCAATGACGGATTGAGTTTGTGCAGATCCCTTCAGACAGTTAAGCAAAAGAAAGACAGAACTACACTCATCCGAATTTACAGTTAAAATACACTGAAGTTCCAAGAGCTAAAAAACTGTTATTAAATCCTCTAATTCAAGCAGCAGTAGAGGCAATGACTAGAAAAGGTCACAGGCATCACTGGTGGTGTGAAATATTTCATTTACTCAGGCCAACACACTTGTACAAAAGCCACTTTAGGCTTTTTCTTAATTAAAAAACACCAAAAAAGGAGTAAAAACTTTAAAGAGCATTCCAGCTTTGAGATTCTATATGATCCTTTAGACCCCGACCAGGCCAAGGTGGGCATCTGGGCTGTTTTTATGACCAGGAGCCTTCCAGAGGCACCGAATGCTAATAATACCCCAGCTGCACAGAGGAGGCCACACTCCAGCATATCTGACTGTTCGTCTATGTGCCAGTCATTCTACCAGTTCCAGCACAGCAGATCAAATTGTGAGCCACTGAGTACACTCCTCTATTCATATTCAGATTCTGACAACACAAAAAAAAATCAGCCAGGCAGATTTTTTCAACTTCACTCTCATTTCTACACTCCGGGGAAAGTTAAGGATTCTTTCTTTTGCTTTCATCCACATACAAAGTCATACTGTATCAGAGAAGCTTGCTGTGGCTGAATCAGCTGACTTTATTTGATTAACCCTTGCAGTATGCCCCGTATGAGATGAAGAATTGAGATGAAAAGGAGACATCTGGTATGTCAAAACCTTTCAGAGCTGCAGTATGGCCTGCAGTGGGTCAATAACATCATGTGAGTCACTCAGGTTGGCATATTTTCACTTAATTCTGTCAGTTATGGTTCATCTTATTCTAATGAATTTTAAAGTTTTCTTTGTGAATGCTCCCACTCAACTAAAAGTCAATACATAGATGCCAAATGAATGCACAATACAGACCAAAAAACACAAATCCTCTTCCAAGAATTAGAAATAGAATGAGGCGAGGAAGAGTGATCTTGTTTTTGACAGAAAGTAGTCAATTCCATTTGAAACACCTCACACATGAGCATCAAATTTGCTGTAAAAACGGTATGTCGAGGGTGTTTTGATGCTGTGGACGATATATGTCATGATTATATAACTCTGACGTGAAGAAAAGCTGCTGCTAATTGGAATAAAATGCCATGGGGCAAAAGAAACGAGGAGGAGGAAACACTCCTAGGAATCCCAGGAATATGAACCAGAGGAAACTGTATTCTACAGTACAGATGACCGACTCACATACTGCAACAACACTAACGTCACAACCCTGCACCTCGTCAAACAAAAGCTACTCTGTGCCTAAGCGTGCCAAGTCTGCAAATACATATGTACAGTACTTACAGTACATGTCGAGAGGCAGCGACACACTCTCATGCACCTTCAGGGCCTCCGATTCATTTTAAGGATGACACACATCTGGAGCTGAGTTTTGACGTTTACTCTAAACACTAAGCTGAGTGTTTTTGAAATAGCTGCCGTCTACTAAAGCTGTACCACCAGAGAGAAAAACTCTATAACGTAAAATCACATCTATAATGTAATCATTTCAAAACAACATCAGCTATTAAGTTATTTCTAAACAGGAAGTTGGTCTGTAGCATTGAAAAGAAGAAATAGCACCACACGGTAAAAACATAAAGACTGCATTCATTGAAACACGCGGAACAAAAGAGACCAAAGACTTCCTAGTTTTGTTAACCACACAAGAAAAAAAAAATCAATGATGTAGTGTTTGCATAATATGAAAAAGAATGTGGCGCTTGTCTTTAAACAAGTTTATTTTCATCAACAGAAAGAACCTTTAAATTGGATCTTTATTACCTCCCTTCTACAATAATACATCATTTCTACCAACTTAAAACTGCTGTGTTTATAACATATTGTCACTATGAGGAAAAAAACACAGGAGAGTCAAAAGCAGGATAAAGTTCAAGGGGTTTTCCTAAATGGGAGCATCAATATTATTACCCCACACACAGGCAGGAAGAGAGAAAGAAAAGGGGTTGAAAGATAATACTATATATTATGCAGGAAGGTAGGTGGAATGCAACAACAAGCTTCTTACAAGCAAGTACATGTCTGGTCTGGAAAAGTGCTAACAACATTACATATAGGACAGAACAGGGAATGTTTGGAGACATGGACCACAACTGTGCCTATGGTTTTGTTTTGTTTTTTTAATCGTGTTGGATGTGCTGGATTTTGACTTACTCATCAATAACAGTAAGTCACAGCATTATCAAAGCACATCCAACTTATATGAAGGGATGTAACAGAACAAAAGCTAAGACAAGCTGGTAAGCGTAGCGTGGGCTGAGAGAGGAGAGGCTACACTGAGTAAATTACTGTGAGTAATAAAATATGAATGACAATAGGTGATGTTTATATGAAAGCTGTAGGCTAGAGTCTGTCATGTTTATCAGACAGAGAGAGAGAGAGAAGAGGCGATTCCTTCTGATTCACACTCAAGCGCAAACAATCCCCGCAAGCCTCCTCTCTGTAATTGACAAGCTAATGGGAGTGGGTGGTGGAGAGGGTGGATGGAAGGGCGGAGTGGTGTTGGACTGAAGGGGGACGAATCCAGACTGGGACTTCAAAAGAGCACTGGACGCTTATCAACAAATGTGCTCTCATCAGACACAAGAGGATGGAACAGATGAAAGGAGTGCTAATGCACCGCCTCCTCCTCCTCCTCCTCCTCCTCCTCCTCCACCCCCATCAAGCCATCCTTTCTGCTCTATCAGCAGACATGCGAGGATGCACAGTATCGACACACAGGCAGAATAAAAAACACATGCAGACTGTGGGTCTGTGCAAGCTCAGCGTTGAAGTGCATCATACTGTACATGTGCATTTTTCTACACTGTCACAGATGAGAGACTGTGAGAGCTGAAGAACTCACAATAGACACTGGGTTCGGTTCATATGTCAACACAACACCATGAACAAGCAAGAAAATGAGTTGTGACCAAGATCAAGGTTAAACCCTTTCAGTTTATTTAGAATGTACATACAATATAAGTTTTAGAAAAAACAAATGATACGACAGTTTACAAGGACAACCACAGTGGCAGCATCAATGGCCAAGAACAACTAGGTATTCAACTGAAAGTGGACTTTTGTTAAGGATTCTCACAGCACTGAGAAAGAGACACTAACAAATTTAAT
The DNA here is from genome assembly GCA_036025115.1 of Ambassis agassizii. Taxonomy (NCBI): domain Eukaryota; kingdom Metazoa; phylum Chordata; class Actinopteri; family Ambassidae; genus Ambassis; species Ambassis agassizii. The sequence goes on along the minus strand of JAVQJX010103993.1, from coordinate 7,275 downwards.
ACCGCAGCCGTTCCCTAACTGACAAATCTCTCTGGTGATCTCATTATGGGTCAGCACTGTGTTGTCATGCAGCCGCCCTGTGGGGTTACAGAACAACAATGACAAAAACTGTCCTGTCACCTTACTTTACCCCGTCCTCCCACTGCAGAGACACAATAATCTTTAATGTCCTGTGAATCTAAAGCCAATTTAGTGAGGATGAATGAGGATAGTGGCAGCTCCCAGGTGACGCGGCCTTTCCCTCCCTTCCAGCAGCAAGCGGAGATAGATCTGCAGTGGGGAGCTCCAGAGACCTCTATATTTATCTGACACAGTAACAAGCCGCTGTCTGACTGCTGCATGGTGCAATACAGCTGTAGAGTTTTTGTTTTTTTTTTGTCATCCAAACCCCCTCCCCGCCCTTTCTGTTTCTTCTTGGACTCCAGAACGATGAGGAAAGCAGGAATGAACACCATGTCATCACTTGGAGAGATACCAATGAAATTTGCATCCATGTCTAAGAAAGAAAGGCACTTCACACGCTGCTGGATTTCTCTACAGGAGGAGCCATGTTTCAAAAGTTGAGAGCCATAATTCATCCTGGGCCACCCCGATGCTAACAAAGCACCAACTGGTGATTACTGTGTTGGAGTGGCCCATTGAGGCGATGGGCCAAGGAGCTGCCGGTTTGCCAAGAGGGCCATGCCAAGAAGGCTGGAGAAGGCAGAGGAGCCCCAACCACCTGTGTCCATTAGGCCGTGTGCTGACAACTGACAACTGCACTGGACTCTGGGGAACGCAACCAAACATGAAGAGGATAGGAAAAAAAAAGGCACTAGACAAGGTCAAGGTCATTTTTCTGTCATTGACAGAAAGCAGACTGGACTGTTGACAGTGAGAACAACATGGGGGAAGATGTGCGAAGAGCTGACATGATCGAAATGCTGGCATACAGGGAATGTGAAGAAAGGGTTTGAGGGGAAGTGTGTGGTTGTCACGGGCATTTCATCTAGCTGTGTAATTTATGAGGTTTCCTTTGTAATTTTATGAGGTCCTTTCATCTCCTCATTGTGCACGAGCTCTGAAAAGGAACAGACGGCAAAACAGCGCCGGCACGCCGAGGCCTGCTTGATATCTCTTTTATAGATAGGGTGTACACAAAAGAAACACACCCATTAGGTCAATGATTCAGCCTTAGCTAAACAGCTAAGATACAATGACTATTCTTTAGTTATTGTACAGTAACTTGTCTATAGTTGATATAAGATTTAAAAGTTTAAAAAAAACTAGACATCAACACCTCCACATGGATTTGAGAAGTGGATCGGTTTTCAAAGGAACACACACATTTCCCCCATGTGTGGAGTCAAAGGTAGAGGGAGTATCTCAGATCATGTCTCTTCTGCCACACACATAACGGGAAGAAAATAGAGGAGCAGTGTTTTTGCGACCTCAGTGAACCTGCCTAACTATTCTGGCAAAGCAGGATACTCGCCTCTCTCTGCGGTACACCAGCGTACATCCTCACCTCTGCAGGAGAGATTTGTCAGCGGGAGATTTCTTTTTTCCGCTGTGGAATTAACCCATGCTCTCAGAGCTTACTTGCAGGCATGGCACATTATCTCCCAGGAGTCACTGCCAAGCCAGCCGAGCAGTGAGTAAATGGCTGCTCTGGCCTGAGCTATATGGAGGGATAGAGCTGGGGCAGACAGAGGCGCAGTGCAGACGCCAAGGGCAGGCACAGGCAGCAGACATCTCTCTCACCTCTGTGAGAGGCATCACTAAGAGGCGGCGATAGCCCTCATCCTTCCTGTCATCTAGAGCAAGACTGCGGGGAACCTACCACAGAGCTGGGAGGGGGGGGGGCAAGGAAGTTATAGTATTCACACAGATTTATGAATGAGTGGTGAGAGTAAAAGATGAGTCACAGCTTCCGAGCTGCACAGCTAGAAGGCAGCAGGCGGCCTATCACCAGAGGCACTGGGCGACTCAAATAGGCATCAAACACATTACACACTGTGCTGACACTTACACACGCTCACATACATTTACACACACACAGAGCAGCCACACAGTCACAGCGGGCACATGCAACCTGGGCACAAGTTGAGGAAAATCTGTCAAAAAGAGATGGCACGTGAGAGAAGAGAGCATATGTCTGTGTGAGAGCCTGCGTGTTTGGATGTAAGCGCAAGTGTGTCAGTCAGTCTCTGTGGAGGCCAGCAGCATGACACACAGGTCCTATTTTGGTCAATCAAGTCTATGAGAGGAAACCTAGGAAAAGAGGCTAATCTGTCAGTGCTTTGAGAGGAGACCTTTGTAGGCCACAGAGGACAGGAGTCGGATAAACTCACAGAGTCGACCATCAATGGACAATAAGGGCCGCTGTTCATACATGGACAATCTCACACACTGTGTATACTGTGATGACTCATGTCATCATGACTTCACAGAACTTTGCAATCAAGTTTAAATTCTACCAAGAACGACACAGTTGTTGACATTAAAAGTCAGTAATAGCAGACACGTGTCTGTGGCTTTTCACCACACTCTGCTCAGGCAAATATAATATGTTACAATTTTGTGTTTGCAAGAAACTCCAAACACATTAAAGTGTGAGGCAGGGAGAATTCCATTCTGACCAATCACACCCCAAGCATCTCAAAAGTCCAAAGGCAACCAATAAAACCAATTAGGCAGAAAAGCTATTTGTAACCAAACTGAGTTTTCCTCTTACTTTAATAGGGCTCAGGTTCTGGGTACTCAGTGAAGAAGGTCTCTGTTTTGGGTGAATGTATGTGTATGTAACATCAACTGCAAACAAGTCCCAAGAATGACATTTATGAATGTGACCTAGAGGGGGGGGGGGACGTGGCAAAGGAGGCAGATGGAGAGGAGGGTGGCTGGATGAAGAGAGGTATATTGAGCATGCACTGATCTCCTGTAGGCAGTTCTCTAATGGTAAACAAAAAAATATTCGAGGCAAAAAACGATGACAGCTGAATGGGTAATCCAATCACCACCAGGGTATTTTCATTGTAATAAAAGTTCTCCCACAGTGGAGGCTTTCAGGCATAATCTCACTTCCTAACAAACTGTAGAGACAATCACTTCCTGTAATGACTCCTGCCTGTCACTCAAAGTGGCTACTTCCATGATCTGTATAATAATGTTACTATACTTAGGGATAAAACTTTTATCAATATATTTAGAATTATATTTATTTCTGCTCTTTTTAACCTTTAACAGGTGGAGCAGCTCTTTGGTTTGTTTTTGGTCAGGTAGGCCTACTTCCCTACATATTGCTTATCCTTATCCAATTCAAGTGCTATTATGACTACTCTTAGCTTAGCTAGTGTTTTACCCACCTATCAGTGGGTTCTCAGTGAAGACAATTCTGACTAAGTTGTAACATTTGGTACTAGTTTATCCTTCACCGTGGAGATACAGCGAACAGGAGGAAACTCTAGCTGTGTGAATGGATAACATAACGGATGTGAGAACTCCATCATCAGTCTGCCGGTTGTGGGAGGGCAGGAGTGAATGAGTCTGATCAACATGAGTACCATCTCTGTAGCAAACTGGCTCACTGCCCATTCTCTGTACAAAATGGAGCAGAGCGCAGGCGAGCAGATCATGCCCAGTGGAAACAGCGGATGTATGGGCACTGAGTCATGGCGCTGAGTGTGCCCCCAGGAAAGCACTGGACTCTCAAGACTGGAATTTGAGTCCTTTTCTCTTTCCTGTCTCTATAACCGCAGGAGTTTGATAAGCTCCAGAAAAGCCATTAAATATTTAAAAGCTTCCCCCTATCTGCTGTTGGCCGTTGGTTAAACAAAAAGGCTGCTTATAAGCACTTGTCCCACCTTAGCACACAACAAACACAGACTAGATGACACAGAAAGTCTCTATGTGGTTGTTCATATGTAGTCTCCCTTTGCTATGAATTTTCCCCCTTTTTATCCTCTCACAACTGCAATGACTAAGCCAGCAGGAATGTCTGTGTTATATACTTAAAGTGGCAGTCTCATTGCACTCACATTAACATACATACCTTAAATTTAATTATCAATACAGGAAACAGGAAAATGTGTCATCTGCACAAGAAAGATTTAAATACGTGCTCTGGTTGTAAAAGCAGCATAAAAACAATAACACCTTGGTGTCCGTATGCACACCTGCAGGGTGAGACCGCAAGGTATTAGGGCTCAGTGACACAATGAAAACACTGTGTATGGAGGTTTGTAAACACAAGTGAACCCAGTGCAAATGCTTTTTGTCCTGTTGTGCATGTCCATGAATTCACCAACGGACAAAAACAATTCTATTATTAGAACCTATTTTTTTTCTATTGAATCTGGGATAATAGTTCTTACTATGTAAGAGATCCTTTCTTTGTAAACTGGGAAGTCACAACATATCGAGACACAAACAAAAAAATTTTGTCTCCTTGTTGGAATCTGTTTACCCTAAAAACAGCCCCTGCCCTGCAGTGAAGTGCACTCAGGTCAGACTACTCAGACCAAAGATATCAAGTAGGAATTTGGCAAAGAGGGAGTAAACATGTTATCAAATGCAAAAGTCTCCCAGGCTGGTGGAGAGCTCTCCCAACTGCCAGGGCTCTGAAATGCTTTCGCTCTGTTGAGCTTCTTCTGGGTTCAATATAAGGACACACAGTGCAAAGACAGTCTGTGGCAGGTCTGACTATGTTACAGTTACATTCTGCTCTAAAATGCACTTCATTCTTCATGTTGCTCATGTATAAAGCAAAAGCAACTTTGTATGTACACATTTTTATCCATTATATCTTCACAGTCAGCTTATGACGTGTATCTATTTATATCAAGATGAAACATTGCAGACATCATGTTCCTTCAAATCAGACAGCACACACAGGACGGGTTGAGAAACTAGACCAGAGTGCCTGCAAGGCTGAGCATTCCATAACTTAATATTTCTATCACATAAAAAGAAGACATGTGAGCTATGTGAGAACTAGCGAGTAAGAGAGTGTGTGCCTCCCTGTGGAGCTATGAAGACTAACCTGCCCTGAGACTGGGCATGGATACAGCAGCATGCTTTCCACCTCATCTGCCTAATTGTAACAGCCTCTTGTCTATCTGGTTTTGGCTCAGGTCCAGCAGTGGAGTGCAGAGTGCTCTCTGAAGCAAACGCACAGGAGGTCTGAGATCTGAGGAGGCTATTTGAACCAGGCCAGACACCTTTTAGTCACGGGATCCCCCAGAACTCAAAGAAAACAAGTGTGTACCGTCAAAGGATTCAAGGCCTGGCCCCAAACGAGCTGGTCAGTTATGACCACTGTGTGAGTGAGAAAGCCCCCGACGAGTAAACAGCGGAGAGATATCTGACAGGCCGAGCTGTTAACAGCTGCCACAGAAAAGAAGGAGGGGAAAACAGAGGAGGAAACACCAGCAGAACGACTGACAAGGACAATCTGAGATGAGGCTGAGGTAAGGAAGAAACGTACAGATGAGAAAACAACAACAGGGGAGGATATAGTGAGAAAGCATGGGGGGGGGCTGCAGAAGAAGAAGGGGGAGGGATGAATAACAAGGGGAAAGACGGGCCTTTTTAAACGCTGCCCTTCAGCAAGAGCTCGCCATGGAGCTTGTATACTTGACATTTGTCTGACATTTCCCCTCAGTGCCCCTCCTCCTGCATACGACTCCTCAGTGAGGGCCTCTCCACGCATCACTGCCTGCCACTAAAAAGTACCCTGAACCTCTGCTCCAATCTGCACTTCCCTACACTGTCACTCCCACTCACTTCTGTCCACTTACAAGTACTGCATTAACCTAGCTTATTCTGTAGAGCCTCACATTGCCTTCTGAGAATAATGATCTAATACAACCCAAACTGTTGTGGGAAACGGTATCTGGTGAGTGGACGAACATGTGGAAGGAAACTTTTTTGTTGTTGTTGTTGTTGTTGTTGTTGTTGTTGTTGAAGAACTAGAAGAGCCCAGAGGTTAAAGTAAAGTGAGCTAGGCAGACAGCACTCCCTCCTCATGTAGTGTAATTAAAGAGGAGACCAGGCCGTATTGACTAGAAAACCACTGCATGCCCTTGAAGGAACATCTGTACTGGAGAAAAACAAGGCAATTATGCAGAGGGGTGGAGGGAGGAGAGAGGAATCTTAAGCAGGAAGGAGAGAAGCAGACACATCAAGTCTTTAAAAAAAAAAAACACAAAGACAGACACAAAGACAAAGAGGGACGATGAGGGACGATATGCAAAGACATTACCAACCTGTTCTACCTCCATCCTGTTCTCTTATCATTTTGTAACTCCTTTTTTTGGGTAGCTCTCTGGTGCCTTTATCTACAGCCTTGAGACCTCAAGGCCTGATAGATCAATGCATTTACCCTGACCTCAGCCTGGGCCTCTCAGAGGAGTGAACTGGTACAAACAATACGCTCTGCCTCTCAAGTCCGCTGTGTGAGAACAACAGCGGGTTTCACCATAAAACTCCACACAGCATCATCTGTGGGAAGAAAAGACGTGACTAAAAACTGATCCCACGAAACCGCACCTTTCACAATGTAGCATTTTTCAAATATGCACATTTAGGAAATGTTTGTTTTGTATTTTTTTTTTAAACAAAGATATAAAACCACTATTTTCATCTAAATTCTAAATGTATTCAGATCATGAAATTGATAATAACACACAATGAGGTCCGGCAAGCACGAACACAGTAACAAACAATAAACACAACAGCTTTTCTTTAGAGAGACGTGGTCACCGAAGGGAAAGACGCAAGATTGATATCCACTATTTGTTCAGCGGGTCCCAAGGAGTGAAGGAGGGTGGTGTTTGAAACTCCAAACTGAGCATGAGAGCTGCACACAAGTCTGCAGTAAAAAGGGTAGGAGGTAGAATATTCCCATCATTATTTCAGACAGATGAGGGGACAAAGAAAATGATAAGAATGACTTGATTTTGGTTTGACTGGAGGAAAATATTCCTCTTGTATCATTAAACAGTATGGTTTTGCCAAAGTCTTTAGAAATTCACTGACACACATAAATGACATATCTCTCCAACACATAAGCATGGGGTTATGAGTGAAGGTAAAATAGATGGGAAGTAAACATTTATACATTCTACCACTACCAATGTCTGTGAAGAAACTTGAAAAAAAAAGCAATGGGCTCTTCTGTATTTCAACAATAATACAGGAGATACTAGCTGCCACAAGATGTATTCATTTTCAGATGTTGCCCTCCGAGGAAAGTTCAAAACTATGCACGGCAGAAGAAGGCAAGGAAACAAC
>JAVQJX010103953.1:0-11732 GCA_036025115.1 Ambassis agassizii | reverse complement strand
TCTAAACGTCATCTAAAAATGACTTTAGGAACACACTAAAGCCAAATGTGATGTTTCTTTTTTGTGGCAATGTGACAAATTATGTCTCACATAGAAAGCCTTTTAATTCTGAACTCGTTTTGTTTCTGCATGTCAGATCCTCTGCGGGTATAAAAATATACAACTGTAGATTAAAGCTTTTCTCAGAGACCGACAGAGACAGATGGAGAATTAGTGAGCGACATACCAAGCCTTTAGCAAGAATGAAATGGTCTACTATACGGCACTGAATAAAGTGTGTAAAATCTGTTTTTTGGCTGTTGAAGCTGTCTGAACCACGACTAGGCTAATTAACCCCCATTTGTAACCTGCTCTCATCACAGGCTTTGAACTCACCGTATGCTAAACAGGCCCAACCCCTTAGTCGGGCAATACAAGCACTCCTCTCTATGCTAGCATACACAGGCCCATTACCACCGTAGCAACAGCACCACCACCCTTCAACAGACAAGGCAGGCTAATATGTTTTATTAAAGAGGACTTTGAAGAGCTCCGCCGCTATCTGCTCTGCCTGTTCTCTTCCTGATTTAGATAGCTCCTCTCTAATTTGAAATGGTCTGAAGTTTGGGGTTTTTATGGAGGAACCATTAACTATTTAGATGTGGCCCACTGTGAGGAGAGTAGTGCAGCAGGCAGTGCTGTGTTTGATCAGAGACTGTTTACTGTAGATCATTGCACTGGATATGCATGATTAAGATGCAAGAATACAATATACAGTGTACAGTATCTAGTTACAGATGAGGTGGTGAATAAGGTGTTAAATAAATATTCAGTAGTTCATAAAGAACTCTACCTTTGTTAAGTGTGAACTGTAATAAGGGTGTGTGTGTGAAGGTAAGTATCAGTTACAGAGTGCTATTATCCTTTTTCTCTATCCTTGATTGAATTCTTTGTTTGTGAGTAAGTGTGTATGCTGCACTGAATCCCTACAAACACTTTGAGTGACCTCTGTTACTTCAGCTCCATTACCCTCACCTCACAATGTGTAGGATTATTCTGTTATAGAACAAAAACCTCCTCTACAGGTGTGAGAGAACCTCCCTGTAACACGAAGAAGAAGCCGAATCTGAAACTGAAACAAGAGGCGAGTGCAGACATCACTACAGACCCGAGCTCTTTCTCGCTTCACTTTGAATCATCTAACCCTCCCTTTATTTCAAAGCACTGCCCTTCCTTCTCCTCTGCTGCTTTAAGCCACCCTCTCTACTATTTTCTATCCCCCTCTCCCCCCTCCTCTTCACTGCCAAACAGAGAATGTGAGATGAGCTAATGCAATACACAGCCTCACCAAAGGGAAGCTGGGACTCCTACTGCAAGGATCTGATCGATTGGTGCCTGAGGCATGCTTCTCCTTCTCCCTCAGCTCTCTCACTCACTGGAGCCCTCTGCATTTCTTTTCTCTCATTTACTCACACAAAGTTAAACTATGCTTGAGGGAGGCTTTGCTCACTGTGGAGGTAATTAAAAAAAACAGCAATTCTCTGTGACTTTTTCTCACTTTAAAGGCACTCTCAGTAATATACAACAAAGCCCAACAGCAACACTGAGTGCTATGAATTTAAAAGCCTCAGACACATCCACAAAGCCACCACTAGGGTCCAGACCCGGACACCGACCCATATACTGTAAACATGCAAAGATTCATGAACACCTTCAGGCATTTGCTCACACTTCCCCCCTCTATCCATCACTGATAGGCATGGCATGGTGATGAGATTTGTGATGGTTCTTGAGACGCCATTCAGCTGGCCATTTGAGCATTGTGCATACATTGTATATAAAGATTATGGCTACCAGCTTCATATCGATTCATCTATGTCTTGGAGCCAATCTTTATTTCAAAGTCGCAACATGTGCTATGAATCTATATTCCACATGATAAGCATGCTTCCTCAATCTGATAAAAAATAATATGCATAAGAGACAGACTGCAGCTTATCATGCAAAAAAACATACTGTTTATCAGTTTGACCTAATGAGCAGAGGTCAACAGTCTGTGTTTTAATGTCCAGTGCCTTATATATCTTTGAGGCAGCAGTCAAATGACAGCATTCTGAATAAAAGGCAAAGATGAACCTGCAAGAAGGTTGTGCAGCTTTGAAGAAGAAAAAGCCAGACAGAGAGTTTGCTCTGACAGAGCCAGTGGTCTGACATTTGGCCTTTGCAAATACAAACTTATGTACACCCACAGGCAATATCCTGTGTACTAGATTTTTTTTTACTAACCTGCCCATATATGAAGAGCAGACAGTGAGAAAGAGAAAAAAAAAAAACAGACAAAAACAATCACCTCGCTGCAGTAATCAGTTCAGGTCTGGTGATTTCCTTAACTGAAAAATAAATGTGGCTCTGTTGCTTGCAGCTCTTTTCCATGGCTACTATCTTGGCAGAGTGTGAGGAGGAGGAAAGGAGCCAGGCACCTGCCCTTTAGCCCAGACAGCTCACAGGGGAGAGGGACAGTAGAGCAATTTAGATCTGTTGTCACTGAGGTCCCCTGAGGTAAGGAGACAGGATAATGTGTCTACTTCCTCCAATGATAAAAACAACTTCACAATACAATGTAATTCACTCCTATTCTTTCCATCGACAAGAACAAAGGATCGCCGCCGAAGATCTTCATTTGATTACAGCGGTGAATTTGTGGTAAAGTTTAATTTCCCCAATAAAGGCGCTCAAGGTCACACAATCTCATAAAAGAAAGACACTAAAATTGAAAGGTGTGAGTCATATCATCACACCGCATATCAGATGTCGAGCAGAGATATGGAATATGGATCTGTGATATGGAAGGCAGAGCACAGTAGAGCACCGCCTATCTACAGCCCCATTAATCTGTGATTAGGGGACTTAAGAGGGATTTATGGCAGAGATAAGAGCAGAGGGTGTGTCCCTCGGGGTAGTCAGTCGGAGACTGGAGCCACGCCTGCTCAGGACCGGGCCGGCCAATAAATAACTGAACGCAAAAGAAAAGGCACCCTTTTCTGTTGAATTAGAGAAGATAGCAGAGAGAGAGGGCAGAGATAAGAAGGAGAGACGGAAACAGAAAGAAAAGGCAAGGCACTGTACTCCTGCTGATCAGATGACATTAACAGGAAAGTGAAACTGAATCGTTTCACCCTCAGAATCCCACCCTGGTCTGCGCTGCATCAATGACTTTGCCAGTTGCATCAGATCAGACCTGTTTTTAATGTTACACAGGGCTATCACTTACACTCCTAAGAGGCAGGATTAGAGCCCTGTGTGTGTGTGAGACAGAGTGTGCATGGAGGTGATGGAGGGGGATGATGGATATCTTTATGGCCTCTTTCTCTCCTCATCTCTTTGTCTCCATTTACCAAACATATCAGGATAGTGTTACGTTGCTTATACTACAGCAGTGCCTGAAAACAGGTATCACTTTCCAAAAAATAGTCTCTCTTTCCAAATCTGGGCTTCCTTTTTTAATCCCAGCTAACATGAAGCACATTACCAACAAGTTTATGCATAACACTTTGATTGTTTATCTGTGTTTGTTGTTATAGAAACTATGTCAACGCTCAGACAGATGATTACAAGGCTCCCATTGATATTTGATAAACATATGGTTTCTGCAAACACTAATGAAAACAAAGACACAAAGCTCCTTTGTTATTATTAAAGCAAAGACACTGAACACTGTAGAGGAAGTAATGGAAAACAGTCTACTGTTGTGTATGCAGTATTTCTTTTTTTTTTTTTTTTTTACCATGCTCCAGTTTTGTAGTTACATAAATAGGACCTAATAAACAGTTACAATCTGTCAGAATCACTGTTGTTGCCTCTTATCAGCATGTTGCTCATTCATCCTTTGCAATAAAGACGTGACAAACCTGCTGATGATGCCATAAACAAGCAGCCCTCCTTCCTTTGCTTAGGGCCAAGGGTTACTAGCATACAGTAAGACTATGAGATATTCACAATGATCACTCATCAGGATGTTATCCAGCACCAGAGGTCTCAAGGCCCAGAGCACCAGCCATAGTTCCTGGCTGTGTCAGCTGGGAAACGCATCCCTGGCAGGGCAGGTTGAGAGCAAGACAGCGTGGCAGAGTGCTCCTTTGGGAGACTGGGGGCCATCCTGCTTTGGGGGCCTCATCTGAATCTAAAACAATAGGAGCAGTATTTCCACTTCTGCTCTGGGCTTCTCCCAAACAGATCTCGACACATTGGGAAGACACCAGGCATGATCACAAGGAGTACTGATGCTCATAAAAGCCCTAATAAGTCCACTTAAGACTACAAGGAAATCTTTGTTTTCTTTCCATAAATCAACAGAAAGACTTAATTTTATTCATCAATCTGATAAAGTAAGCTTTGCTCTCACAGTTTTAATATCAGCTTTTCCCATAGTCTGTCAACAATGAAACAGTGAGGAGTAAATAAAAAAGACACGACAGGAGAAAGATAGTCTATACAATAATGAATTTTCAACAGAGGCCCAGGGGACAGAATTGTGGATGAGTTGTAGCTCATCTTGATGCCAGTCTACTCCAGTGAGTGTCATTAGGCGCAAACAAAGGCTGTCAAACTCTGCGGAAGGCCATGAGGGCAGAATCCATTCCTGCAGGAGAGATGCGATTCCTATTCCCTTTATTATATCAATTCACTGGGACAAGGAGGGAATCTGTAGTGGAAAAGACTGGAATGCTTGTTAGGAAGCTGCCTGTCAAATTGGCTCTGGAGACCAGGCAGATGGGCTGAACAGAGCAGGATGGATGCAAGCAAAGAGTAGGTCTGTCTGTCAGTCTGCTTGGTTATCTATCAATCTATTCATGTGATGTGCAGTAGTGCGTCACTTTGAGCAGACTCACTGACTCTCTGTGTTGACCCTGCACATTCACAGTGATGACCTGAGAAGAAAAACCTGACTCGTACATCTCATGAACACCAGCTGCAAAAGATGTCACTCCTTCAGCAAAGCAAACCCCAAGAAAAAGGGAGGTAATTAATATGGAGCCCAGATGCCGGGCTTAGACTGTCCATTAAGAAGGCTCTGTATGCAGCACAGTCAAGCTTGGAGCATGGGAGGGTGGAGGATTACAGAGAAGAGGCAAGGGAGTGAGGGTGGGCAATTACTTCTTGTTTTTGTTTTCCCGCATTGCCAGTTTTTAATGAGGTTTGACCACTGTGATCTCAGACGTGATACATCAAAGCATACTACAGCAGCAGGAGAGGAGACGCAGGGGTAATTGAATACACTGGTACATTTATTTCCCAACAGTGGGACAGTGAGCATCTCACTGTTGATGATGTCTCTTCACTTGAAATCCTCAAGAGATCAATAAAATTATATTTTAGTAAAGCTTGTTTAGTATTTAGAGAAACAAATATTCTTTTATGCTAACATGCTTCTAACATTGACCTCAACCCCTCTACCCCCAAAAAGATAGCACTGGCTAAACTAAATTTGAAGGCCATTGAATCTCACTGAAGTTTTTGCAGCAGTGTCTGTTTCAACCCAAACCAGGATCCTTCCCTAAACATAACCAAGTACTGTTGATGCCAAACCAAATCATGAGTGAAAACAAAGCGACATGACAGACAAAGGAAATGAACACCAACTTCTGGAGCAATTTTATATCCACTTTGTCTGCATAAACTGATGGCTTTTAGCTGCACAAAATCAGTGTTTCTGGAATCACTGACAATTGACCTTTTATGTCACTTATGAGTGAGGACGCATTGCAAAAGCACTCTGATGTTAATGCAAATAAAACTGCTTAATGCACGCTTAATTTAATTTACAAGAAAACTGCTGCCTGTTCAGTTTTCTGTCAATAACAATGCGGTGAGGTGGTCTACCCTTCCGAAGGTCACTCCCTGGACTGACTGCAGTGTTCCTGTTCTTGTGACCGACCATGAGGGGACTGTGATAGGTGGCAGGGAACTGAGGGAAGGCAAGGGGAGGGGAAGCAATGAGGAGGAAGAGGGACCAGCACACTCAGCTGGCACAGCCCAACCACAGGCAGTATGGCATGTAGGCTCAGAGCCAAGAAAAAGAACAGCTCTGAAGAGATGCCAAAGTGAATCGGGGCAGGCATGGCCAAAAAGCACCTAATGCTTTTTAAATGTTATTTATTTGATTGCAGCAGCGATACACGCCTTACAGTTGGACTAGTGTTATGTTACAGCCCCTGAGAGCAGAGCTGCTGACCTTAACTGCTTATGTAGGCTATTCTAAATGCTCGGCCAAACACATTCTAAAGCAAATCTTAGACAGCTGGGTGCTGAAAGGGAATTTCATTTACAGCATTCAGTCTCGGCTACAATGGTAACATCTAAGTGCAGAAACTTGGCACATTTCCCCTCAGTGCCCTTTAGGTTAAAAGGGTAAGCATGGAGCACATAGTTTAATAGTGTCAATGGGCGCACACATATGTATGTGCACATATGCAAGAATGCTTCGCGTGCTGTGGCCGTGAAGGTATTATTAAAGTGAAACGTGGCTCCCACTGCATAGGTTAAGACTCTGTGGAGCCATGTGGCAAAATCCCAGAGACACCAGCATGAGCCTGCTGAGTGGGGCATGGCCCGGGTCCAGCCAAATGGAACACAAATCGCCCCAAACTGTTCAAAACCTGGCCTGGAAAAACTAAAGTGGGATGTAAAGCTTGCCATGTGATGCACAGTAAATATTTGGTCAAAATTAATGAAGGGGCAAAGTCTGCCAAGAAGCCTTTTTCTAGACATCCACAGAGGGGAGACTGTGCCCAGTCTGGCATTAAAAAGAAATTTCCTTCTGCAGACAACTGCTCACTGGTCTGTCTGCGTTCCAGCAGCCACTTACCACGTCCTCTCCTCAGAATATACACCAACTATCCAGGTACATAGTGTCTCTAAACTGAATACTACTGTGTCGTCATCATAACTGTATCCCAGTTCCTTAATTCCCATCCATCAGTTTTCTACATATCTACAACAGGAACTTTGTTCAAGTCACATTTCTGAGAAAACCAGTTTCTTCCACAGCTGGTGACACTGACAGAGGCAGCTGTGATGACAAATGCAAGAGAGGAAATATCTGTATCACCAGCAGCCTTGCTTTTATAAGTGGAAATAACCACCCCGAGGACATCTCTTCTTCTTTCCACTGATTATTCTCTCTTTAAAAAGCAATCAGTAGTGAGACAGCCAATAAAAACCCATTTCAGACAGTACTGGTATGGTATATTTATAATTAGTGTCTCTCAAAAAGGTTGCACTATGCACTGTCATACTAAAAAGAGACAAACTAAACATGAGTGCAAATTTAAGAATCGTTTATGTCACAGGTCTGAATAAAATAATCCAAATAAAGAAGGGCAATGTTCAAATCAAAGTCAGAAGGTACAGAAAACGCAGAGACTGATTCTGGCTTTTTAGTTACCCTGGAAGCCAGAAAACTCTTGACACTGTCAAAAGGATGCCCATCTTTATCATTAAAGCGTTGAGTAGAGGTGGAGACAGAAGTGAATAGTATGCTCTGATTAGAGGACATAATGAGAGGAGATAAATACAGCCTGTCAAGAATGAATGCTTGGAGGAAGTGGGACAGAATTTATTACAGAGCACCTTCAGACATCATCTGAGCCAAGAAAGGTGAGATTACCGAAGCCACAAGCATCCTGGGAAATGAGGGTGAAGCGCTAAAGCTAGAGTCAACTGTTAATGGCTGTATGAAGTATGAAGCTTACGATTAAGACTTGCTGACAGACATGCAGGCAAATCTTGTGTTTAAAGCCTGAGGAACCTGTCTTTCACTTGGTGACTACACAATTGTTATTCATTTAGAGCTTTCATTGTGTAGAAGGACTACAGCAGAAGAAGGATTGTACACACCGGAAAGACTGATTAACAGCTACACAAGCCCTTCAGAACTGAAAAGTGTACTTCATTGTTAAGGGTGAAAATCCATTTAATTCAAATTAATTCAAAAAAGTGTTTGGTAGCACTACACGTAGTATCTATAGCAAAGAAACTGTTTGTACTTGGTTCAGTGGTGTCATCTGATCAGTGGAAAATGTTACCAATTTGCAAAAAGTAGGTAAACCTGATAATAGACTGGGATTAGATTAATCTCCCAACTCTGTGCAACTGTGTGTTTACATGCAAGCCTCCTCACCATGGTTACAGCTGAAAGAACTGGCTCTAAAAGCGTTCCTGTAATAGTGAATTTCAAGGTCACCTTCTCATTAATTATGTTTTTCAGTGCTTCCCCTTAAATAGACTGAACCCCTCCTACTTTTATCACCGTCTTTTGTGTGACAGCATTAGCCCGCAGGTACTAGTAGATGAAGTTGCTGATGCAGCTCTGGATGAGAACATGAATCTTTTATCACATCAACGAGACTGTATAAAATAGACAAAAAAAAAGAAGTGTGAAAATGTAAAATAAACTGTTAATAATGTCTGATGCGGATGGAGAGTCTTGTCACCAAAGGGAATCTAAACTACAACAGTATATCTGAGAGGGGGAGGAACCAAAGACATTAATCAACTAATTAGCAGTCTCTCTTTTAACAGCTAATTTAATCTATTCCTCTCAGCCTCTTTAATGGTATTTTCCCCTGTCAGTTATAACCAAAGAGAGGTTTAGCATTTCAAAAGTGTATCCAGGCCTTGAAATGAGAGGGTAATAGAATGGTCACAGAGGCTGGGAGGAGGCCTGAGCTCAGGGAGTGAGAAAGAAAGGAAGGATACAGGGAAAGGCTGTCCTCAATGCCATCTCTCAGTCTCCCCAATGGAGAAAATGAAAGGGAGGGAGGTCTGAGCCTTTTTAAAATGCACAAGGCAGAGCACCCCACAGAAGCATAGCTTCACCACCACAGCAAACACCAGGCCCAGGGCAAACCTTCTGGGAGTTCCTGAGCATGCGAAATTTAGATCCATGAGGCATGCTGGTCGAACGATTCCAAACCAAACCCTCATCGCCACACTGGAGCTTTGCACCATCTTTTATTTACTCAGCACTTCTAGAATTCAACCTCACCTCTTCACAGATGTCCACCTACAAGAAAAAACAACAGCAGCATTCTGGCCTCACACCTTTTCACCACTACCACACTAATCAGCACATTCAGTGCCATGAGGGACCAAGAAGAATATGCAATGTGAGCAAAGGGAGCTAGGATCAAGAGTATTCCCAAAGCTGGTGTATCACGATAGGTTTGACTGCTCCGTCCTCCCCTTTCGTCCTCAGTCCCCCCCACCCCCCACCCCTCCATCCCCCTCTTCCACACCCTGGGGTAGCCTTTGTGTAGCTGCACTCCTCCCCTCTACACTCCTCACACACCCTCAGTCTCTCGTGAACCATTCTCTTCCCCTCCTCCATGCCTTACAATCGCCCTGTTAAGGCAACACAATGCAGCCTCCCTGTCCCCATCCCCACAGGCTTTTTCTGCGTGTCGGCCTGCTTTATTTAAGAAAGACTCTGCACTGACCAGTCACAAAAAAAGGCAAGTCTTAAAAAATTGGGCCAAAACAAAAAAAGGAGGGGGATGGGTAAGAGGATGAAGAGATTCCTTAAGCCCCCTTTCACCACCCAACACAAACACAAACCCCATGTCTCGGCCTTCTTTTCTTCCTGCTCACATCTATATTACCAGAGTCAGGGGAAACTAATATTAGGCTCAGGCTAGATAGAGCAAGGCTACAATGCAGAATCAGATGTAATTTCTGTGTGCATTACAGCGTCTCAATTTTTCATAACAGGAAGCAAAGCTGTGTGAATTCTAAGCGTGCCATTTGTGAAGCGGGACAGAAAGCAGACAACACCTTTCATCCTATAAGGGCACGCCATTCATCACTTCACCAGACTGAGTGGCAACAGGGAATGTTTGTCCTCCACGTCAACTGTCAGAAGAAGATGCATTAATAACGCTGACCCATGAGGCTAATATGCAGGCTGCCTCCTAATACTGTATCAGCCATGTATGAACTTATGTCCCAGAGTATTCTTAGTTAAAGTAGCTTAACTGTGTCTGGTTTTTGAAGCTTCAGCTGATACACAATTTGACAGACAGAGTGATACTTGCCGAGTAAGTCAGCGAGCAGTGAGCAGCCCTCTCATAAAGTCACACCGTCTAAACTGAGACAGTGGTTAATTCCTAGGGAATCTGAAATACGAAGAGGTTGACACAGAGGACATTGAGATGTATCCTCAGTTTTACTAAATTATCTAAATCCTCTGATTCTCCTTGCAGACGGGCGTATCAGCTGAGCTGCAGCCAAGGCGAATTACAAACTATTGACGTCAGATGGATTTGTTAATTAATCCAATTAAGCGGGGCTTTGAGGTCGTTAAAGGGAGAGCAGTTGGGGAAAAGCAGATCATTAAGAGTCACAGCCTAATTTATCTGCCCTCAAACAAACTGCTGTGAAATGTTTATCTCGTCAGTCATTAATGGCTTCAGCATAGTTCACATGGGCAGGAAGAAGACACGCACTGCCCTCCCGCATTCCTCCATGTGGTTTCACTAAGCCAAAGTCTGCCTAATCCCGGATCTTAAGAGTGTAAAACCCAGTTTGATTCGGATTAGCATCAGATTAATGTGTATTAGTGGAAGTTATAGAGATATTATGGACACTGTCTCCTCACACAGGTGTGACATTGATCAACTCAGGGAAGAAGGTGACACAGTACTCCCAAAATGCTCTGTGTGGACTATTACAGCACCATTGCACCACACTGATAAAAGTAGGTAACTGTGAGAGATGGTAGAAAGAAGAGGCAGGCTTTAATGAGTGTGTTTTCAGGCCATGTTGAGGTACAAGCCCAGAGACAGAGATGGGTCTCACCTGTGGTCTCTGGTCATTAATTGGCTCAGGAACCTGCTGTGTTCTGTCATATCGTTGTGATGTAGGAGGTGGAAGGGCTCCACGATTTATCAGCACTTATGAGTCAATTTGTCAAGGCCTCCACAGCTTGGTGTTGCCGGGTTGGCTGGGACTGATTACTGGGGCACCAAATCCCACATCCCATGTTTTTATCAGCACAAGCACACATGAACGCTTATGCACTCGGTTGTGAGTTCACACCAATGTGCATGTTAACCTTTAGAGAGAATCTGAAGTTAATATTTATCATTTTAACAGCCCTTATCTCCTCAAAGTAATCCAGAGAATCCTACTGAGTGTGAGAAGTATAAATCTGCATGTGTCCTCATCTGAATGGTTCCTCTGAGGTGAGTGTAAGGTCTGACCAGCACTTGCAGGAGAGATAACAGCCATTTAGTATAGCAGGAGGACAGATCACCTGATAACAGGGTGAGACATGACGGATGGAGGTATCAATTTACAACCTTCAGACGGAGCAAAGTGGCAATAACCAAGTCATCACAAGTCTAAGAGGGCAAAGGTCATCTTATCTCTCTCTCTCTGTGTTCCACAGATACAAGCAGAATAAAAAATATGTTCCAGGGCCCACAAAAAGTTTACTAAAGAGATCTGACACCTCCCCGACACCAAAATGAAGTTGTTAACCCTGCAATTAGCTGCAAATATGAAATCTTTTCCTGACAAGTGGCGTGAAATCCAATTTTCCTGACACAAGTGTCTAATCCCGGGCCAATCCTTTGAGTATCTGCTGTCCAGCCCCTCTCTCTTAACTGGCCCTAGGGGGGGGGGGGGGGGGGGGGGGGGGGGGGGGGGGGGGGGGGGGGGGGGGGGGGGGGGGGGGGGGGGGGGGGGGGGGGGGG
>JAVQJX010103933.1:0-22074 GCA_036025115.1 Ambassis agassizii | reverse complement strand
TCATTTAATTATTGTACAAATGATCATCTTACAATTCCACTTTATCAGGTCTAACCAAAACCAACATTGGTAAATTTAGGATTAGCTCTATATTAAAAAGAAATATATATATGGGCCATTTAAACTGAGAAGTGTTCTTGTGGTTTCTACAACCTGCTGGCTGAACTCAACTCATAATGGCAGCCAAAATGATCTGGTTAGTACACAAAGAAAGATGACTGATAACAGAATCAGGATAGGCCTATAAAGGCTGCACACTGTTAACACTGTTATGTTGTATAGCGCTTTGTGTCAACTGTCGTTGGCTTACAGCGCTTTATAAATAAAGATGAGTTGAGTTGAGTTGAAATAATTGTAAACCATAAGTGCTGGCTCTGATGTCAGACCACACATGGACTTACTGTGCATGGCTTCCGTCCTACATAGCACCTACAATGATCACATGAGCGAGATAATCACTGATGAATCACATTTCTCATGTGCAGTCAGGTGTATGTGTGAGGCAGTGTGATTCTCTGGGTGACCCGACATTCATGTGGAAGCACAGCACCACAACTAAATGTGCCAACTATGTATTTCTAGATGAAAGTGGGCTCTTTAAAAACAGTATTTGGCTTGATGAAGGATAAGGAAGGGCCTCACAGCTTCACACAACCTTTGATGAGCTGGTGCATCTTAACTGAACTTATACACAATATTTGGTATGTTTAGAGCGCATCTATGTGTGTACTTCTGGTTTTATTACAGTACAGCATCTGCTGCATTATAGGTGAAGTACTGTACAGTGTTGTTACTTACAGAGCTGCAGCGCTGAGCCCTTTCAAAACAAAACAGAAAGCTTCAACAAATGTTATGCTGCTCGTGTGTCACCGCTGATGAATCATTTGCTGAGACGGACAGATGTTGTTGCATGGGTTTCGACCCATTCGGCAAAGGCAAAGGAATATTTTCCTAGATCCCCCGGAGTGCTGGAGGCTCCCTAAATAGACCTAGCACAAGGGTGTGTAGAATGGGACCGCACAGGGTGATGGGTAATGGAGTCATTAATAACACAGACCTCCCTTAAGATGCTCAGATGTTCGTTAGCGAGAGCCACAAGGGAGTGAGGAAAAATAGGATGCAATTTGATACAATGGAGGAAAAAAAAAAGCAGTGTAAGCTTTTGATGATGATTGTGTTTATGCTGTCATAGGTCTTGTCTGATGGGTTAATTGTGTTCTCTCCCTCCCACCCCCACATATACACACACACACACATTAACATACAGCTACACATGAGGTTTTAAGATGGAGGGACGTCGAAGCCATTTCCTCATACAGTTTTTAATATTTCCATCACATGTGCAACACAAAAAAACGAGGTCTGCCAAATACAGAACTCCATATTTGTACAATACATTTTAATAACATCAGAGATAACTGTCCTTTTTGCCGCAGGAGATGGTGATTTCCTGTAAACTGTGTACGAACAATTCTCAATCAAAATGTCAAAACATTAAAGTTTCATACAAAAGTGCATCTCAGGTTCAATGAATGCAAAACATTTACATAACAGAATGTTTTTCTTTTCTATTTTTTTTTTTGTATGATGCCACAGTGGCTTCCAGCTTGAGCAACGGGACACTGCAAAGGAACAAGAGGAGTACTCGGGCACTCTCCAGGAGAGCCAGGGATGGAGTTTTAGAACTATGGTCTATTCCCGAGACAGACTGAAACTGTCTTCAGTCCTCATGACCCCAAATTCAAATGAATTTCCTCCCCCATCGTGAAAAAATATGTAGAGATAACAAAACATAAAAAAATCCAGTAATCTCCAGGCTTCAACGAGCAGTAAACATTAATAACAGAAATGTACAGGTTAAATCAGTGGGCTGGAGATGTCCCCATGCTCTGAGAGCCACATGGGAGCTTCACGCCTCTCTGTTCACGAGCCAACCAGAGGAACTAGCCTTTTCCAAATCTGTGTCACTGCGTTTGCATATATCAGCATCCTGTCCCCTGTCCTGCTTTTTTCTTCTCTCGTGTGTTGTTATATTTATTTATTCCCCCCCCTCACCACCACCACCACCACCTCTCATCTGAACTCCAGTGCAGGCAGTGCAGATTAGTCGCACCGCCGTTCACAGCTGGTCCTCTGGCGGCCATATTAGGACGGACACACAGACAAGTTATCAGCTGGTGAATCAAGCTCTTTTTTTTCCTTTTTTTTTTTTTTTACCCCGTAATGATGGACCATGTCAGGGATACGGAGTGACGTACTGCACGGTAGGAGTGGTACTGATGAAAACAGTCCTTCTTGACGACACTTTGTCAGTTCCTACTGTTTCTTATGTTCTTGGTGACACCCTGTTTCTCCTACTCAGTCCCATCTGGTCTGACTTGTCATTGATATTTTTCTTTCTTTCTTTCTTTTTTTTTGGACAAACATTTTGAACTGTACATTGGCAAATACTGTATAAGATTGCAATATAGCTGTAGTTAAGCAACACATGAAGAAGTCTATGTACAAACAAGTTGGCTTTTTCTTTATTTTTGAAACAATGGTTAGTAAAGAACTGAGAGGTTTCTCTTCCTTTCCTCGATCCCTCCCTCCCTCTGTTTCTTTTATTTTATTTTCTTTGCTTTTTCTTTTTTCTTGCGGCGGCACGGTTTCTTGTGGTGTAACTGAATCGAAAGTTCAGTGCAAGACAGTCAGTGGGAAACTGCACTGACAGTAATTGGCGGTCGGACATTATTCTGTGCGTCATGTGATCCTTGTTCTCGGGCCACGGCGCTGGGCTTTGCCACGTTAGCTGCTGTGCTGAGTCAACGTGTGGTTCTGCAAGGACACATTAAAAAAAAAAAGAAAAAGAAAAAGGAGAAAAAAAAAATTAAGATTACATTTTTTTCCTTTTCATTTAACCACATATTATTTATCTCCCATTCCAAGCTACACTTATAATGTGATTGACAAGCAGTATGTTTTGATTAGCTTGACATTTTGAACATCATCATCATCCTTAGGCTTTCATTAACCACATCCAATTAACTCGCACAGGAGTCAAATTGGAGTGTGGATCAATAACGGTTGGCTTTGGGATTAAGCATAGTTAAGTCCTACTCTCACACAAAGACATGAGACCGCTGACAGATAACATCCCATTCCTCAGAAATCCTGCCTCTCGATCAAAGGCTGTAACCATGGCAACAAATCCATAACAAGGCACCGACACACCTGATGGAATATCATCCACGGGGTCCTGTTTATACTACATGTATAAAATGTACAGTGGAGAAAAGAAGAAAAACACTGAGGCGCAGGTGAGGCCGCTAACAATTTGATCTTCCACACTTGTGTGTTAAGCATGTAACGGTACACAATTCACTGTGACAGGATAACAAGCTGACAATATCGCTCTGTTGTGCTGTTGTATCTCCCAAATTTATGCAGGCACACACACAGGCCGTCAGGAGTGGTTGTAGTGGGGCAGCTGTGCCAGGTTCTTTAAAGGGAGTGAGGACCAGGGGGGTGTGTAACTGGTGTCCCTGGTGGGCTGAATCCAGGTCATCTTTTGAAGTGACTGCTAATCCCTTTAATGCAAACTACATGCCCCACTTGCTGCGCTCTGTTTAAAACACGGCCTTGGACTCTCTAAACTGGCATGGACTAGACGCACCTGTCACAAAGTCATCAAAAAAAAAAAACACACGCATACACACAAATACACACTTCCTTCCGACAATGTGTGAAAACTGTGAGGAAGAGATGACTGCAACCTCAGTGAGAAGGTTTACCAAAGCAGTCACCTTCACTCCTGTTGGTGCAGGATCCCTCGGGCAGCGCTGGGAGACGACTATTAGCCCCCCCCCCCACGCATTCATTCTTCCCTCTTTACCCTTTCAGCTGCCTCCATATAAAGCATTTAAACACCTCGACAGCTTTCCTTTCAGCTGGGGCGATTACTTCCCGACAGGTGGGGTAATAAGCTGTTTGACGGGGAGCAGGACTGTGACCCCTGTACGGGTTAGTGTGGCTTGCATGGGCCCTTCTCTCCCTTTTTTTTTTAAAGAGGCGGCTCCGGGCAGCTCCTCTGCTTCCTTCTCTCCTCTCTTGCTGAAATAAAGCTCCTTTAAGTGAGTCTGGGAGGAGACTCCCCACGGGACGCTCTCTCTCTCTCTCTCACCTCACCTCCTCCCCTTCCTTCCTCACACTCCACCAACCCCCTCCTACCCCCCGGTGAAGACATCCTTGGCGTTGCTGAGGAGGGACAGGAGCACGGCAACCTTATTAATGAATGCGGCCCATTACCCGTCAGCCTGGCTCCTCGGCGACTCCCAGAAGCCCCTACAGTACGTGACTTCAAATGGCAGGATATTGACACGGGGAGAGCAAAGCGGCTAGTGTGCTAGTGTGTGTCCCTGTGTGTGTGTGTGTGTGTGTGTGTGTGTGTGTGTGTATGTATGTGAAAGAGACAGAAACACAGAGAAAATTTGTGCTCAACTGAGTGTGCATGCCTTTGTGTGAGTGAGCCAGTGCGTCTAGGTGTGTGTGAGTCTGTGGACCCCAAAGGAATGTAGCTCCTTGGATATAATGTAGGGCTCGTAACAGCTATTTGTGGGGAAAATAACCCCTCTGGGGAATGGCTCCCCCCCCCCCCCCCCCCTGCATGTCCCAGCTCTGTCTGACACACACTGCATTCTACCTTTTCCTTAAACATGCCAGGAGTTTTCTCACTGAGGGCTTTCTCAAGGACGGTGTTAAACGACTTCAGTGTCTGTGGCAGCCATGCAGACTAAAGGGAAATAGAGGAAAAGAAAAAAAAAAAAAACGTTAAAATAAAATGAAACTGATACCTTTATCTCTGTGGATACTGAACTCTGCAGAGTAGCTCTAAACTGTTCTGTGTATGAGTACAGAAGGTGGAAGGGAGGGATGAGAGGAGAGAGAGGGAGGGGATGGGAGGGAGTAAATTCACTTTCCAATCTTCATCCTTGTCAAGTTCTTCAAGTACCTCTGCACGAGTGTTGGATAATAAAATACCTATGTGTCAAATTAGATAGAAAACACACAATTCACACCTTTTCGCCAAAATGTCTTCCCCTGCAAGGAGGATGTCACTAATGGTGTCACACTAGAATCACTGCAATTTAGGATTAGGTGCCCTCCATTAAGCCTTTTAGCTCCCTCCTTCAATGCCAGCTTATTCCCCCTGAAACTCTGCCATTCCCCTTATCATCCATTTCCTTCCCTTATATCCAACCCTTAATCTCCTCCTCGATCCTTTCAACCACCTGCTGGCCACACAGGCCTGCTGCAAGGCCCAGTTACCAGCAGTGTTCAGGTAAACCATAGCAGTCAATTCTCCACTAAATTAAATTTTGCACTGATCAATAATACACACTAGCTTCTCCCTTATGAAGACTGGCTGCACTGACTGAGAGAGAGAGCCTCTTCCTCCTCTCTTATTCTCTCCTTCTCCGTGCCACCGTTAAACCACCACTTTCATCTGATTACATCACCCTGCTGCAACGCCCTCAGGGGGAGTGGAAGAGGAGGGAGAACACCCGGCAGGGGTCTTGTGTACCCATGCAAACAGGTGCAACATGTCTTAGGAATTTAACACTTGTACAGAGAGGGAGAGGGTGAGGAAGAAAAAAAAATGAGGAAGAGCAGACACGGCGAAAGAGCAAGTAGGCTGGGGAGCTGATTTATTAACTAATCATTCTTTATGTCGTTCCCCATTGCTCTGGTCTCCATCGATAGCACCCGGTCTCCAGTGAGGCAACAGAGGTGCATCTCTTACATCAGCTCTGCAGAGGAAGACCAGTGGACTAGCAAGGCGCATCCTTCCCTTTCATCTGATCTCACAGTATTAAAGACGATCTTCAGATTGTCCGACATCACAGAGAGAGGATGTAAAGCCTAATCGCAACGCTAACACAACGTTTGATTAACATAATGTTAATACCTGCTGAGCACATGTTAAGTACAATACGTCTGCTCTTCCACCTGGTGTTATCGGGTGTGTAACATTAAACCCAGGCTTTATTGAGTGCTTAAAGAGCAGAGTGAGCAATAATGACTGTTTGAGTCAAAGACTTCTGCAACAAATAAAGCAGCACTTTAACAGCCTGTCGTATGGTGGAGCTCACAAGACCAATGCTGTATCTGCTAAAACTAAGTATTGATAGTTAGGATCAGTAAATTTGTTTAATTATCTCTTTGTAGTTTAAGTAAAGCACGACTTTAAATGTGACTTTAAACATGCACAGGGTTAAAAGTAAAACATTACTACTGCATATTTGGCTGCTAAAAAGAGTTTACTAATTACTTCATTAAATTACATTAAATTTAAACAGAATAAAACAAAGTTTTAAACATTTAGGTATAAAAGCCAAGAGGATCCATATTGAATAAAATGGTACTAATAGCACAGGTAACTCATTAATGAAACCAGTTAATGAGAGTTCAGAGCACTCACTAGCACCTGCAGCTAAATCGTCTTTATTCATGATCAGAGTCTGATCCGAGTCAAATCTGTGCGAGTCTCTCGCTCTCTTTCTTTTACCTTGCAAGCCTGACATGCAGTATTTCTGCACAGAGCCACATCTGGAGCACGGGGAGTGTGCAAAAAAAACAAAAAAAAAAACACTGAGACCTGTGCACACCCGTAGTCATCACTCAGGAATTTAATTAAGGCATAAGAGAACGTCACCAAATGATACTAAAACAAAGGACCACTGATTCTTCTCTTCCAACACTGCAATTACTTTCTGTTCGTGTGATGACTGTAAGATGGGCTCTGGATGTGAAGATAAGTAATAATCCTGCCATGTTTATGAAAGTCCTGTTGTATTCTCTCTTGATCTTTAATGTTGTATTGAACTCAGTCCAGTATTGACTCTTGGTCTTCCCCTTTTGTGCATTCCCTACTGTTGACCGTTCCACTGAGGGAGTAATCCTTTCCTGCTTTGACCTCAGGCCAGGCTTACCGCTGACTAGTTTAGCCAATGAAGAACACAATCAAATAAATAAATAATACAGCAGTTGGCATTCTCCACAGTCATCACTTATCAGGCCGTAGGGAGTGTTGACCCCAAACACAGTTGTGCCACAATGGCATGCGCTGTCTCCTTGGTAACAGACTGTCTTGTTTGAAGTGAGGTACCCAGGGAGTCATGGTCATACACTACGCAACAGCAGTAACACAAAAAAAAAATGAATATAATAAATCCATAACGTTTGAAATACTTTGATTAGATGTCTAACTACCCTGACCAAATACTTCTGAGGTGTAACCGGAGATGACGGACCACCTTTTTTTGTGGGCTGGTGCTTTGTTGCTCCAAATGATACTCATTACCCTGTCTAAGTAGACAAGTGAATGGTACTAGAAACACACTATGCAGTGATCCCGCTGTTTGACTGAGGTAGCAAAACAACTGCACAACTGCTGTGTTATTATGGGGCCTCATTAAGTGAGGAGAGAGTGGGAGAGAGAGGAAAAGCAATAGAAAGAGGGCCAGTGAGAGGGATACGAGGAAAAAAAAAACACAAGAGAGCGATACAAACTGTATTCTGAGGTGATAGCAACACACAGATGCCTTTCCAGCCAAAATGAAGACTATGACTAAAGAACCCAATTAAGGGCTTTCTTAGGGGAGCCATCTTGGGAGGGGGATGGGTCTTCCTGGGACATGAGCCCTGGGCTACATCCTCTAATTAGACAGAGCGAGGGGGGAGGATCTCTGCCTGTCACTGGGAGGGAGATGGGGTCCGTGGGGTTCCACATGTCAGTCCCAGAAACAAAACACAATTACTCTCACATTTAACCACTTCAGTCAGGGACAGACTTTGACTAGGGACACTACAGCGCACCCCCCCTCCCACCACCTCCTCCTTCTCTTCTGCCACTTTACAAACGCAGATTTTTTTGAGGACTAAATTTTCTCATGCGTTTCTACGAAAAGTCAAAATGCACTCTCATGTTTTTTTTTTTTACAATGAAACTGAGGCAAAAAAAACTATAAACTAACTAAAAAAATAACTTTTAATTGACCTAAAACGGCCTCAAAATATTTTCCGACATGTGAATGTAAAATTTGAGAGTGAATAATTGTTCTAAAGTTGTTTATTTTGACCTCTGACGCATTTCGTCAGCAGTATAATAGACACTTGTAAATCAAATCACTACAGAGGGTAAATCAAACCTGTGGTGAATTTTTCTAAGAATCAACGGTTAAAATGTTATTTATCAAAGTTGTTGGAAAAAGTCAAGCTAAAGAAAAAGTACAGGGAGACATGTTTGAGGGAAAGATCCGGTGATGGATTCTAGCACAGTGCACAGAGCGTCTCCTCTTTGTTTGGTTTTAACTTTCCCCAGTGGTGCAACAGAGGAAAGAGAAAAAAAAAGAACAGCTCAAAGGCTTCTGGGAGTTTTTGTCATGTCTCCCTCCAGACAGTGTGTTTGCATGCACATATCAGACCCTAAGAGAGATGAAGACAAAGACAAAACACATACAACACAGCACACAGATGTATACACACACAAACACACTCTGAGAAAGAGAATATCCTCCCAGGATCATTAGGTCTGTCATGCTGTCTAATTCTGATCCACCTACAAAACTAGAACACCACTATTGCGATACATCACCAGTCATCTAAGTGTGTTTATGTCCCCTTTAACAACATGCATGCGTGTGTACAGTGTGGCAAGTAATTAGAAATAAGCTTAAATATTAATGATGGCGCCTCACAAGAGCACAAGCATTATTTATTTTTTTCCTCTAATTCATTGTTCTTTTATTTTGTAGTGCAACTTTTTTTTTTTTTTTATTGAAACGGTGACAGAATTCTGAGCACCTGGGGTGATGAAGAAGAAAACAAGTTGTCATATGAAAGGAAATATATTATATATATACAAACTTTCAAAAGCGTGAAGAGCTGTCACACTTGGCAGATCAAGATATTCAGAGAAGATTTGCTGTTTGAAAGCCACACGGGGAAAAACACATGAAGCCTTGCTTTTGTACGACACATTAGGGACTCGGGGCAGTTAGGGCATTTTTGGGGGCATATTTTAAAATTCATAAAAAAAAAAAGAGAGAAACAGTGTGAAAGAAAAACTTCTGGGGATTTAGGCCTCTGCGATTCATGCTGAAGATTGCTAGTTCTAATTCTTTAAATATTGTTTTTCTAAACACAAAATAAGAGATGCACAACACTTCAAGGCACGTTTTCCTCCCCTCTTTTCACTCCATGTGTCCATCCTGCCCTATTTTCCACGGACAGTTATGACATACAGAGCTGTTTACACTGACCTGGTGACCGTAAAGCCTATAAATATGCTTAATTAAAAGAGCAGAATTGGTCACAGCTTGGCAATAATGGCTATCACACGGGGAGAGGAGAATCTCATTTGTGTGGGGAAGTAGAACATGATGCAGATGTGCTCTTGTCACTTTCAGCACTCATTAAGGCCAGGGAGCTTTGGATTGTCTTTGAAGGAATCCTTTTAAAAGACACTCCAATTAAGGTACGTGTCCTGCGGGCGTCTGAGGAGATGGAGAAGTCATACAACACACCCCGGTCCTACCGCTGTGCCGTCGATCACGTCAGCGAGACTTAACACATGAACCACAATCTCATGTCACTTCCAAGGAATGATAATGAAATAGGGAATGAAAGACAACGCAGCTTAAAAGGAACAGGGGACTCTCACATAGAAAATGTCACCCTCTCTGTTGTGCAACTTCAATCTCATTGTCTTTGGAGAAATTTGGATCGTTGGGAGACGATCCTCCGACTGCAGAAGTACTGCGTTTCTCCTCAAACGAAAAGTGCACTCAGAGAAATGTCAGATTTAAGCTGTGGCTAATACTGTGCATCCATCAGTTAATGAATCTGGCTAATTAATCCAGCCTTGCAGCATTGTCAGTAGCTCAGTTCCTTCTGTGATGTGAAGAGTTACTGTATACCAGCACAGGGGGGAGAAGGAAGTTTATTATCAAGTTTCACAGTGCAATGTGGCCTTTGCTATACAACCCAGGGACATCTTTTTCTCTCTCTCTCTCCCTCATAAGGGGACAGCTACACTGAGAGGATCTTATTTGAGGGAGAGTGAAGCTATGTGTAGTAGCTCAAGGGGTGGGCAGCGGTTGAGGGTCAGAGAGAGCGCTGCATAGGCAGCACACTTGCCCTCCCTATCAGCACCTCATGAAATATCTAGACTTTGCTCCATATTTTAATGGGGTGAGGGAAAGAGATGCGCAAGAGGGGAGCCCTCTGGAGAGATTTGAAGGGAATGGTGGTCTATGCATCTCACTGCTTATTTTTTTTTTTGTCTGTGAAAGAAAAAGAGTGAGAGAGGGAGACAGAAATGGAGGGAAAAGAGAAGGAGAGCAAGAGAGATTATTCTCCATTGGAATCTGGATTCTGGGGCACACAGGCCCAGGAGTCAGTCAATCTGGCCGGTCTTGAGGGGGGCGGCTGGGCGGGGGGTCCTGCGAGGGCTGATTAGACGGATGCTCTCCCATCATCCATCTCGACAGGCTGGCGAAAATTGGCTAGCCCCTTGCAGGGTAGAGTTCACGGGGGGAGGCGGTGGGGGAGGAGTTGGAGTGGTGCACTGGATACCTGTCACAGCCTTTGGTCTGTTTCAGGATCTCAGCAGCAAATTAATAAAATATCTTTCCTGCTTCCCTTTACCTGCCGTGGCAGCTCTCCCTCTCGCCGCTCCTTCTCCCAGCTTGCACTGGCCCTTTGACCCCTCCGACTACTGTGAGAGATGAGGAGCCCAGGCAGCCGGCGAGTGGGCCAGAGTGTCAGGGAGAAATAGGGAGAGAAACTCCAAACTCAAGACCTGGTGAAGGGAGAGAGAGCTCTCGCTGCTGGAAGACAGCTCCACTTCAGACAGACTGACAAACGACTGGCCAGTGTCAGTGAGACATTTTGAAGTGTGATGCATAGGAAATGGCAACCGCAAACAAACAACAACTAAAAACAAGCCTCCAACCTGCACTGTTTGTCAGGTTTTAACTATAGACGGTGGGAAAAAAAATGAAAAGTTCAGGAGTTGCATGCTTAAATAAAAACTGACCTGCGAATGAGCCTTCTGAAAGACTTTTTTTTCCCTATTGATGCAACAATAAGCAGGACTTTGTATCTATATGTACAACGTATGTGTCTGACAGAGTATAACTCACATGGGACTGCCTTTAGAGCATGGCACAGGTTGAGTATAATGATCGTCTCATCCCTCTAGATCGCTCCTGCTCTGTTTTCATAACCCTCCATTTCACAGCAGAGTGCCATAGGTCTTTCATGTTCTGCTCTTGTCTTTTCAAAACAATATAATCATGCATGAAACATCACCTCCGGGAGGTGGAGATCACTTCATTCCAAAAAATGTCAAACAGAAAAAAAAGTAGGAAAACATCCCCAGGTTATTTGAGATTGTTTACAGGTACCTGCTACAACCTTTGCTATATAGAGAACACTTGTACCAATGAGAGATGAAAATGTGATAAATAGGAGGGCTTGAAATGAATGAAAGTCCTCCACATTTGGCAGTTTGGTGGAGTGTGATGCTTATTAAACAACCTACTCTTGCAAAGGAGGTGCATGTTGGTCGGATCAGGACTTGTTTTATTCATGTTTGCCGTGCTCAAATGACCAGCAGATAATGATCACATTCACCTTCCTCCTGGCAGACACACACCTCTGTGTTTACAACCTGAATCTCAATATGAAAATCATTGGCGATCAATGGGCGGTCAAGCCCTGGATACTTCCTCTGGCTACTGGCTAATACACAGCACGGCGAATCCAAGTTTGAGATAGATGTATATGGAAGATGTGGTCAGCACTTTGAGCTGAATTAAGAATAATTTCGGTGATTAGATTGGAACGCAGTGCTTACAGACGAGTCATATTTTTAATGATTACGTTTCAGAAGGTAATAGAAAAAGATCTGGATATGAGAAGTGTGCCATGTGTATGATAGAGAATCCCCCAAACAAAACAGAGCTGCTTGAAAACACCACCACAGTGAAATAATATAATAAGGTCTGTTTCATTTTTTTTTCAGGTTCTCCAAGGACCAGAGAGAAAGATTGCTAGAAAATGGATTATCTCTCTAACATTGCGAGTTCATAAGTCCAACTACTAACTTTGTTGAAGGGCAGATACGGCCTCCCAGAGGACAAAGCTCATATTTAGCCACGAGGCCTCCTCTGTGATTAGGAGGGGAGATGCAGGCATATTGACTCAACAGTGTTTTTGCCGCTGCACTGTATGTAATTACCTCTTCAAAAACGAACATTCCACTAATCCTCTAATTCCAGATATTTTAGTGCTCTGCTGGTCTAATAAGCAAATCAAATCATATCTGCACATCACAAATGAGTTTTGGAAACGGACTGAAATAATTCCTTCTGAG
The DNA here is from genome assembly GCA_036025115.1 of Ambassis agassizii. Classification (NCBI taxonomy): domain Eukaryota; kingdom Metazoa; phylum Chordata; class Actinopteri; family Ambassidae; genus Ambassis; species Ambassis agassizii. The sequence goes on along the minus strand of JAVQJX010103933.1, from coordinate 9,653 downwards.
TCTCTCGTCCCAGCCGGGATGGAGGGGATAGCCAGTGTAGCAGTGTTTAGTGTTTGCTAAGCTGTCATGTGTGATTAGTAGCCTGAGTCTTGGCTACAGTGGCCTCTCTTTTTTTCCCCTTCCAGCCTAACCAAGTCTCACCTGTAACTCTGTCTGGAAGAAGAACTTCTGTGGGCACTGCGAGCAATCGTAGATTTTATCCTCCTGTCCGTGGGCAGAGAAGATGTGCTGTTGGAGCTTGTTGGCCTGGACGAACACTGCATACACACACAGAAGAGAGAGAAGAAATTAGTGAACAAATTACAATATTAATGTGATTTTTAAATGACAGTGTTTCTTCACGTGACAGCAGGAGGATGCATAGCTATGTAGATTTTGGTTTCACAATTGCTTTAACGAATCTGATCACTTTGCTACTCAGGATCAAAGAATCAATAAAAGCAGTAGCAGCATGAAGACTCTTCACTCTACCCATACTTTTCAATGGGTCAATGTGCCTATTAAATTCAACCCTTAAAATGGACTATAAATAAATGGACTCTGGTCAATTATTCTTATGATGATTTTGAAATGTATGCTAACATTTAGCCTTTCCACACCACCCCGTCAAAACCTTTTGCCAACGCATACATAATTTCCTCCACTCACCGCCTTCGTACTGCAGTGATAGGAGAATAACATATCAGTCTAAATAAAACAAGCTGTGTCAAAAGTCAAGGAAAATACTTTAATTACAAACAAATGAATGCACCGTCAACACAAACCCAACATTGGTGTGAGATTAAAAAAATAAAAAATAAAAACAATTTACAAGTGAACCTACGGTGGTCACACTCATGGCACCGGAGCTTGTGAATGCATAATGTTTTGGGAATAATGATGTTGCTCTTTATTTAGCGCTACTGTGGGGACAACAAGCCAGGAAATAAACAACCACAAAAATTGGCGTGGCTTCAAGTGCAAAACATGGCCTCCATTAGTCTACATTGCTAATTATATTGACAATATAAATATTCATGGTGTTGCACTACTTATTCATGCAGGCTCAGACTGCATTCACCATCATATAAACACACAACTCGCTGGCACTTAAAACATATACCATACATTTGTGCTTTAATTAAGCCATAGTCCACGTTGAAAAGCTAAGGGGGATGTGATTGTGCGCATCTTGAGTGTATGTGTCTTGCATGCGTGGGTGTGTGTGTGTGTCTGTACATTCTCTAAGGAGCACTTCAAACATGCCGTTTGTTATCCAAGACCCTTGTGCTTTAAGGATGGCTGTCTAATCTCAAAGGTCTGGATGCTCTGGAAAAGTTAGCATGTGGGGGCTTCATTTGAATTTCTTACGGCTCAAAATAACTTTTCTTCTAATGCATTCACCAAGGGCCACAAGGAGAGGGAGGAAGAAAAAAAAATATAAGAAAGCACAGCCACAAAAGGTGAGGTGTCTGTTAGAGATGGCTTTGGGGTCGCTGCAGCCCCTGTGGCGGGCCGCTGCAACTTTAACGTGTCCCAATTTGAGCTCACCTGGGAGAGTGGTTATTAATTATTGAGCTGTGTAGACTTGAGACACATTCAGCTTCATTGAATGTCACACTCCTGACCTGGGAAATAAAAGTTTAGATCCAAAACAGACACAGTGTGGTGATGCTTTCAGACTGCTAATGCTTGGGCGACAGCTGTCTCTGGAACACGGCAGCATGTTAACCAGAAATGAACAAACCTCCTCTAATGAACAAACAACAACTGCACGGTCCATTTCTGAAACTAATGACTACAGCAATATGAAGACAAACATAACCGCAGATAAACGGCTGATTTTACAGTCAGTTACAAAACACTTCCAGTCAAGGTTAAGGCCTCAGCTATCATGCATATTTGTGTTTCTGTTATGCTCCAAAAAATGATGACAATTTTCTTTGTGGGGAATACACGCTCTGAAAGGAGAGAAAAAAAATGTGCTGATAAACAATAGCCCCTTTTTCTTTAGCTGTGTTTTGTCTGCATATACTGTACAGAAGCAGGTCACAGCAGCTGCAGGAAGCCTTCATTATGTCTTTGGCTAGAGGAGGAAAAAGTCAATACAGCAAAAATAAAAATGGATTTGAGACTTGGGGGGCCTTCAAATACTGTACAATAGGGCCAAACACAACTGAGATGTCAAGTTAGCTGTTTCGTGCTGTTTACATGCGTTTCTGGTCCGCTTCCAGCAAGAGAGCATTAAAATCAGCAATGAATTTATAGCTTTATAGCTTTCATTTAGATTGAAGTGGACAGCTCATTTAAATGGCCTAAAACGTTTTAATGGTGAATGACTTACAGACCAATAAATACTCGCAGTGTAAAAATATGTAAATGGGTCTTTTTTTTTTGTTAATTTATACAGGCTAGTTTTGACATTTCCAAAGGCTTGGATTGTATTTATGTTTACTAAAGATGATTGCAAAAATGACTGTAGTCGCTGCAGCCGTGACTGCTTAATTAATAGCAGAGCTCAGATTTAGACTCTTTCATTGTCTTAAAGCAAATTAGGATGCAATGTGTAATAAAAGGGATAAGCTAAAACAGGCAATAGAGGGACATTGTATTGGTATTCGGCAGCATGAGTCACATGTAAAATATGCCATTGCCCATTTAGAGGAAGAACAGAGGCATGTCTTCCTTGAGGGTTAAAATGAGGACATAGAGAAACGAGGAAGAAATAATCCAAAACCACATCCAAACAGGATCAGTGGCTGGCCATTGTGTCTCTCCCTGCTGAGAACGAGAGAGGCAGAGAGAGGGAGAGAGAGAGAAGTTTGTGGAGTTTGTTGGCCGTGGAGCCAGAGCAGAGCAGAGCTGAACACAGCGCTGAGCCGGGTTGGGCGTCAGGGGTGTCAGGGCTGAGGGGGCTGAGGGGCCAAGGTCTCCTCGCTGTGGGGGATATTAAGCCCTCTGATTAGATCTCAGGGGCCGGCCATGGCAGACGTCTCCTTTACTACAGGCCCCAGCTCATCTTTATTTTGGCAGGGTGGTGCTCTCTGCAGGCAGCACTGCACCAATACTAAGCTGTTTGTGCGGGGAAGGAAAAATAAGTTTATCCTTTTTTTCCCTCATTCTCCTTTTCATTTATTTATTCGTCTAGCCTACATGTGTTCGTCTCTGCTTAATCCAAAAGTTCACAATGCAGAGGCTGATCCAACTGCTCTGAAGCAACACAAACAAGTCGACACAGAGAGTTGATTTTGGGCTTTAACTACTAATTTTGAGTTAAAGCTAAGATGTCATAATTCTAACATCACACAAAATGAGAGAAGCAACTAAAAAAAAAACTAAAAAAAACAACTAATTAAACTACTGTCATCGTCAGACTCGTGTGGATTTGAAAGCAGCGCATCCTGTAGTTTTTCAAGTTTGTTCTTCACGCTGTGACATAAGTAAAAGAAAAGATGCACACACACACACACATACTTTCATCAGGCACACTTTCTTCTGTTTTGTTTGTCTTAAGCACATATTCCCAATCACAATTTCCACACCAGCCCTCACTACAGCTCCTAAGGGTGCAGGCAGACACTTCTAGCTGCAGGCTCCCCCACTTCTGAAACCTGTCAAATCTGTCCTGGGAGAGTCAGCCTCTCTCTCATCATCCAGGGGCTTATGGACCTCTCTCCATTTACCCTCCCTTCCCTACACAGTTCTCTTTTCCTCCTCCACTTCCCTCCTTTCATCTCACATATAAACTTGCCAGTTGCAACCTTCTCAGCTTCCTCTAAGTTTTGTCTCCTTTTCTCCTCTATTTTGTCTCTCCTCATGTCTACTGTCTACAACTTACTTTTTCCAGCCATACTTTCCTGCGGTCTGTTCTGTGGTGTGATTTGTCCTCTCGCCGTTTCCCATCGGAGTGGACTGAGGATAATCAGGTGTGTCAAAAGAATGACATTTTCTACATCATCATTTTCTACCTCCCATAGCGTTTAAGGTCAGAAAAAAGAAAAGTATCCAAGTGCCCTTAGTTTGCTACCTCTTCTGTCAGATAACTCAAACTGAGTGATGGATTTTATACTTCATACAAAGTCTTACATATCAATGCATGTAACAGTGAGAATGAATAACGACAGTAGTGCTACGTTTAATAAAGTATATTAGATATTACATATGTTGTAAATTGGCAGTGGTCCACTCGGTAGAACAGTTGGCTAGCAACCAATTAACCAATTAATTACCAATGCCTAACTCACCTAGTGAGCTAGCTATACTTAGCTATATTTCTCATGTAATCATTAAAAATCAAAAAAATAATCTGTCTGCTCTATCCCACCATACTATCTTTTCTCTATTTTCTCTGCAGGCTCAGCTTGAAGAAATATATTCAAGGACAGCTGTCATCCAATCTCTCAATCGCTCCGTTTCCTCCATGTGCTCTGACTTCAGTCTGCCGGTCCCCTGCATCCCCAACAGAGGGAGGCCTTTCAGTTCATCCACACTCTCTGCAGCCACGCCGTCCCCACTACCATAGGCCTTCGCCCATCTGTCTGTCTGCCCGTCTGCTCTGCGACCGCTGTCCTGAGGGTGTATTCTGTCTCCCCCCTCACCCCCCTTCCCTCCCAGCATCCCTCTCTCTCTCATGCGCCGTGATCGATATGGACGCAGAGGGAGAGGGGGGACCTGTCTGTCAAAGCCTGCCGTGGAAAATGAAGGCTCAGATGAAGGAGGCATGCTCTGTATATTAAATGCTCAGACCCCTGTGAGTGTTGGAGAGGAGGGGGGTGGATTCGGGTGGGGAAATATCAATAGGCTTCTCCTAAAAGAGAGATAAGGCCAAAACAGCTACAAGTAGAGGGAGGGGAGTGGCGAGAAAGCAGGAATATGGAGAGGATCAGTGAGGTGGATGGGAAAAAAAAAAAAGTTTGAGCAAAAATGCAAAATGTGTACTAATGATGTTAATTGATGTAACAAGTGCAGGAGAGGCAAATGACTTTTTTTGTGCAATGAGTGTATGGGGGGTTGCAGGAAGTACAAGAGGGGGAAATGAGCTGAGGACCCACTGAAAAAAGTGTTAGGAAGAGTAAAGAGAGCTGAGACGGGAGAAAGAGTGAAGAGCTGAAGTTAACGACTTTGCAGATTTCATTATAGAGATAGTTAACCCTGTTGACACTGAAGGAGGGCGCTATCCTCTCAGGAGGAGTCCGGTCCTTCCACCTCCACGCACAGAGACAGATGAGATCATTACAGCTATCAGCACCACTGCCATCCACAATTAGCACATCTCCTTTTCTTTCTCCACTCCTCGACTCCCCCCCATCTTCCCTCAGCTCACACTGTCTTCCCCCACTGCTCTCTTTCGTTCTCCCCTTCTCACCTCATGACACTTCTTTGGCCTTGATTTGGAGGCAATTTGACTAAATAAAAAAGCCACATGCAGCAAACTCCTCTCGGCTTTTCCCGACCTTTCTTAACTCGTTTAGAAGCCATTTGGCTTTTTCACACTGCACAAAAACATCTCTGGAAACTTATCATGTACACTAAAAGTAACTCTACTCCTTGTAATCTTTCAGTCCGTTCATTGGGTTGCAAATTCACGAACATGCACAATACAAACCTGTAAAGCAGACCGGACACTTGAAGGTTCCTCCCATGCCCTCAAAGCTGTGCTCAATCAGGTGGCATTGAAGCTTCGCTGGTGAGTCGAACGACTGACTACAGAGCTTGCATTCATGGTTCAATCCTTCCTCTGCAGAGAAGACAAAAGAAAAACAACAGAGAAATCCGTAAGGGGAGAAATAAGCAGAGCATGAACAGCCGAGGAGCACAAAGGTCTCACTCTGCCTTCTTTCTTTCTTTTTTTTCCTCTCTCTTATTTTCCACATGAATTTTAAATTCAACAAATTTGTGTTGAAGACTCCTGTCTGTGATTTTCATGAGTCAGACAGGAAATAATATAACGTGTGATCTGCTCCCATCAGGCATAAATTGGATGACCAGCCGGGGTCCTAATCGCTCAGATGAGGCCTTGTACTTTGAACATGGTGAGTGTCATCTTTTCTGATTAACTTGCATAAAAAAGAATTTATCTGTAAATTAAAATAGACTTGATGGAAGTATAAATAAATGAGGAAGGAGTTATTATGATCAAAATAAATCAGAAATAGGAAAATAGTGTACAGAGTGTTGTTACTTTTTATTTCACAAGCAGCTTCTTGAACATTCGGTGTACATGAACAAGAAGACAGATTATAGTTTATCTGCTTAGCATTAGCAATCTAGCGACGTCTGCATCAGCTTTAGACTACCTCACTGATAGCTTAAATAAATGTCATGACTGTAGACCTGCACACTTATTTGCAGCACAACAAGCTGCTGACTCAGACTTCTAGAGAGAACTGCACATCTCCAGTGCGTCAATAAAAGTCCTATAGACTCCGACATGAGGCCGGTGTGGTGCTCTGTCAAACTCCTGCCAAGCCTGTGTGCTACAGCAAAGTGGGGCTGGGGGGTTGGGGCAGATACTTCAGGGACTCATCAGAGGTTTATCCCCACGTTTCTACAGCCCAGTGCCCACCACAGAGGCCCTGGGTACCAAAAGTGTGTATACACAATCCACCTGACCAGCTGTGCACAGCTCGAGTCCTGGAGGATGTGAGGAGAGGGTTAATTGAAGGTGCTTTAGGAAAATCTGGCAGAAAGAGTCAGCAGAAGAAAACGGTGACCTGGAATCGTCTGGTTTGTAATTCTTTGTCTTTGTTAGTTAATACTTTGAAATCTCAGCTGATGGTGACTACTTGTTTATCTTCTTTGGAATTATTACTTCAAGGCAATCCAACAAAAACTTTAAAAAGTTAAAATAACTTCTTCATCTTCTTGTACAAATACCAAAAAAAATAGCTCATTTTGCTCACTGAGCTGCTGTAATTTAGCCACTAGCACCGTGAAAAAGATCAATTTGTGATCTCACAGCTCTCAAGAGAATCCAGCTGCCTCACAAAATAAAGGTAAAAAGGTGTAACATAAATTATGAACTATCTCTAAACATAACAACAATGTTGTTTGTTGCCTTTCTGAGCAGAATTTATTTAGCCAGCTCTTTGTTGTTCTTGGGCTTTGTTCCCACTGTGTTACACTGCCTAATAGAAAAAAAATAAACCTAGCCTTGTAATATATTTTGTGCTGTGAAACAACATAACTACACATTCTGAGGACTGGGTTGATGAAAATGTTTGAGATGACTGAAATTATATGAAAAAAAACAGGCAGTATTTCAGTTCTTGCACCTACAGTAAGGACTGATATTGAGTAATAGTGACAATTGGGACCCACTGACCCCGTGATATTCTAGGAAGTGGAAAGGAAACATGTCCTGCTGTGCCAAAAGAAACAGTGGGAGTGTATACATATTGAACTTTTTACGGTAACACATATTTTTTGACCAGATTTTTTTTCCTCTAATCTTTTTTTTTTTAACATCATAACCATATGGCATATAAGGTATATCACATAAGAGTTTGTGTTTTGCAGCTTCAAGGCAACAGACGCTGATCAAAGTAGCTCGTATTTGTTTGAAAGGTTTGATGTTGTGTTCTGCAATCATGCATTTGACAGATGAGATACTCTGTAGCCTACATGTGCATCTGAGTGTAGCAGCAGGCATCAGTAGGGTTGGGTGGGGATGGTGATGGTGGAGGGGAAGAAGGTGGCCACGAGTGGATCCACGCAACCGTGCAAGAGGATCGCTGTCCGCTTTGATCACCATTCAGTTTGATTATCCGTGTAAGGGTGTACAGCGAGGTCAAGCTTGCTGCAGCGTTCACAGATCTGTTCCTCTGCCATATGCGCAGCCCTCATTTGACCCCAGTGCACAATGCCGTCCCTTCGGAGGCCTGGCCTGCTTCATTATGCAGATAACTCTGCACCTGCCTGACTGACCTTGCATGCGTGCATGTGTGTGTTTATGTCTGTGAGCAGGTGCATCAGGGGAAAGAGATAAATTCACGGATGGTGTCTATTCTGTTTTTTTTGTCACTGTCAACAAAATGAACATTTTCATGTCATTTTTTGACAAAATAATGACAAATTAAAATATATGTAATTCTACACGAAAGCTAGGCAATATACAGTAGACAGAGGGAGTAACTGCATTATGCCTGCACGTCTGTCATGAGCATTGTGCTCTGTTAGCCCCTGTAATGCAGCCTGTTTAGGGCTGGGTTTGTATTCAGCAGTGTAACAGGGGTTGAATCAGGCTGGCAGCCTGTTTCTTAGTGAGAGCCAAGGGAGGAAGTCAGCTTGCTCGCCCCTATAGCTGCCTCATTGGACTGAGGTCACTTCCTGTTGCTCCCCCAGCCCTTCTCCAGGGCTGCCCAATCAGCATGGCCCTATGTGAGCCCCCACCCCTCTTCATGCACTGAGCAGACTCTGGATATAGTTACAGGGCCACAGGGGACTGTCAGCTCTCTCTCTCTCTCTATCCTCATCTCTCTCTTTCTCTCTCTCCCTCCTCCCACTCCCTGTTTCTGAGTCTCCTGAGTGTTCTCCACTGCCACCACCCTGTCCCCCTGCACTCCTAAGAAAATCCTTTAGATGAAAACTGCTCCTGTGTCTGCTCCCTCTAAGCATCCCTGACACCAGCAAAGTAAGCCCATCTGCATATCCACAGGGCCTCGCGTTCCTGTGGCTCATGGTTTATGTATTTCACAGCTCCTTAAAACACAAACGCCTAATATCTCTCCCATGTGGAGGACAGGAGAGGGAGAGAGGGGAAAAAACTACTCTCAAAAAGAATGGTCTTTATTTCCTCTGTGCTGTTTACTTTTTTTTTTTTTTTATCCAGGCTGAAGTTCATGTGCCGTTGAAGGTTGTTTGGGACACTGGGGCCTGCAGGTCTGGCTTGCACAGTATAGTGAAGTCTTGATGTAAGGACGACACAGCTGCGGCATATTGGATTCTTTAAGGCGGTGCTGAGTGTCTGTGGATTTGATAGACGTTTTATTTTGCTTGAGAGCGTACAGTCAGTCAAAGCTCAGGCATCAGCTGACAGTGAGTAAAAGAAACTAAAGTAACTAAAGGCAGTCCAACTTTCTGTTAATAATTAAGTGTAACGTAGGGCATTGCTTAATTAAAAACTCTCCCTCAGCTGCTTCCGCTTCAACACCAGAGCTCCCTCCACCATCACTGCCCCTTACTCTATTTAAACAGTTCTGAACACGGAGCAGTCTGAAATGGAGGGAGAATTCAGGATCTGGCTTTGGACGAGAAAAGTCTGATACTTAGATTTAGACTCCTCTCTGGGGGGCAAAGCGAATGGTTCTCTGAAGCTCACTCTAAGAGGGACCCATGTTGCTTGTGTCGCCAAACTGGATGATATTAAGGACATCAATCAAGGCACTTCTTTGCAGAGAGTAATGAGTAAACAACTGGGAGGACAAATTGAGAATATTTAGTAGTCAGGAACGGGTTGTTTTGGAGGGCTCCACAGACAGAACGACCGCCGTAATCAAAGCCACTCTGCTCAGACTAACAGGTCAAAGCAATGCACGAGTTTCTAAAGTGCCAAAGCTCGCCATAAAAGCAGAAATACCTACTTGGAACAATCTTGTTTATGAGAAATTTCACCTTTAGTGAGACTTTACTTTGTATTCTACCATCTGTCTCGTGCTATTCAGCCTGATGTTGGA
>JAVQJX010103907.1:0-14179 GCA_036025115.1 Ambassis agassizii | reverse complement strand
TCATTTTAAATTAATTGTTTTTGTGGCTTTTAAATTGTTCTTTTCTTTTCTGTAAAGCACTATGAATTGCTTTGTGTAAGAATGGTGCTATACAAATAAATTTGCCTTTGCCTATATGTGAAAAAATATTATTTTCTTTTAACATTTGGTGGATGTAGCTTCTATTCAGGTGCGCTCTATAGTCAGGAAAATACGGTACTTTTGTTGTGCAGCCGCCATGCGCTGGTAATGACTTAAGATTCATATTATTATATATTATTTTATATTTTCTCTAAATAATAGTCTGTCTTCTGGACATACTGAGCACAGACTGACAAAGGTCACAGATCCTCCTCCTCCTCTTCTGAGGAAAATGGCCGACTTTTATCACCTCGAAGCAACGACGCATAAGCTTTTAGCACAGGATCAGCCTGATGTGTTATTTACTGGCTGTGTGTTGGGCCTTGCTCAGCACTTTACCACTTGTGAATTCTTCTCGGGACATTAATGATTTCAGCCTTTTTATTTATGATTTATTGGGTTTCTAAATAAATACATTTTTATATTTCTAAGTTGCTCTGAGCACACATTCTCTCTGCCAGCTTCATTGATTTTGATAATGGGCCACACAGGAAAAGTTATTTGTTGTTTCTGCCCTCTAATTTGCAGCAGAGGAAATAAAAAGAAGTGGTTACTGCAAGTCAGAGAGGTGGATGTGTTTGACGCGTCCACCTCAGCTCCACTCTCACTCCCCCTCTTTGTCTGTATTTGGAGTTTAGGTGGGACCGTGACGCTGCCAACATGGCCGACAGAACATACAGGGGGATGTGTTTTGCATGATATTATAAAGGCACTCATATTGTTGCCATAAGCTAGTCTTCTTCATTTGATTCAAATTGTGTGTTTTTTTGCAGTGTTGTGCCGTCACTCATTGACTAGTGTGGGTGTTGCGTGTGAGGAGCAGGAGTCGCAAATCAATCATGTTTAATATTTATTATTTGACAACGGGGAATGAGGGAAGAATAGAATAACTGTATTGACAACAAACACTTGAGGAGTATTTGGACACATAATCATTTGTAATAAACCTTGAATCAGGCCTGATGTGAGGATGGGAGCACAGGAGCACAGAGAGCATCCACAGAGACCAAAAGCAGCCATGTTTATTTCTGCTGTAAAGGTAGAAGTCTATGAGGATTGAGTCACTTTTGAAGCCAGCTCTCAAGTGGCCATTTGTGGAACTGCAGCTTTGGTGAATTTCTGATAACATTTCCCACCTATACACACAAAGAATTGGACACGTTGCTATGAATTTGGATTGACTGGACTGAATCTTTTAAATTTTTTAGCAGTCCTGCAGGGCAAAAGATTTCACACTCAAAAATTCAATCAGGAACGTCTGCACATGTGCTGCTGCTTTTTCTTAACACATTGCTGCAGTTACAGTGAATGCAGATGTGATTTCTCACAAAAGAAACACAGCAAAAACACATGATCATCACGATACACAAACAGGTTTCACAGGTCAAACAGGTGGGAGAGACGTTACACAAAAAAGTCACACAGTCAGACCCTGCAGTTTGATGCAATGAGCTGACTTTTACTGGCATCAGCCTAATGACAGCTGACTTGGTTGTCATGGAAAGGATTTATTAGTCTCCTGGGCTGGTGCTAAGAAAGCACTGCAGTCTGGACTTTAACATATTGCACCGCAGTGACTTATGTTTTCTTCAGCTTGTGAATTATTCATGAATGAGGAGACAAAACAACAGCATTCACCAAGGAGAGAGAGAGAGAGGGCGATGAACAGCACAGAGCCCAGTACTCTAAAATCTGATTTTTTTCCTCCACTTTCTTTTAAACTTTCTCTTTCCAGTCATCAAATCTCATATTTTAGGGTGTCAACACTGATTTGGTGCCAGATAAGAGTGTGCCCCTCAAGTCTGAAGCCACCCGCCCCTCTAAACTAGATTATAAGAAGAGCAGTTCAAAAGTTGGCTGAGTGAATCAGCGACTGAGGAGAAGTTGTGATGCAAACTTGAGATGCTCCATCAAACAGGAAGGCCAAGAAATATGATGTGTGAGAGTGTGACGTTGAAAAATGATCCTAAAAGCAGCCTTGATGGTTGACATTTCAGCTTCTGCTGATACTAGTTTTATGACATTAAGCTTAAGCTTTGTCTCAGCAAATATGTCAGTATATAATTAAAAAAAGGACATGAGTGTCTGCCCATAACCGAAGGCACCATGCAGCTAAAAGCTCAGCCCAATAACCTCATTCAACCATAATATAATGATTAAAACTAAATAAAATGTGGTCCTTGTGAAGCTTTTTTTAGGCACTGCTGCATGTTATGAACACTGAATGATATCACACGAAGCTAAGATATAGGATTTATTAAAGGCTCTATATGTAAGAATGTGGCCAAAAACTGTTACTACACTCAAATTCAAAACACTGTGGCGAGTCGTATCCGCCCCCCCCCTCCAGACTCGGTTGGTTTATCCTCCGTTAGCAACGAGCGAGCAGCAACTATGTTGAGCGACGAATCCTACGCTCTAAGTTCATGGTTTGTTTGCTAATCATTGAGTTCATCTCCTATACAGACCCTCGCTCTGCCTCCATCTTTATCTGTTTGTGATTCGAGGCCTTTTAGGTTTCGTTGCCTCCACCATCGTAGCTCAGTTGTAAACTGTCAACCTGCAGCTGAGATTCTACTGCAGTGATTTGTAGACGGCGGTGGGCGGAGCCTCATGACAAAACATGAGTTCAAAACATCAACATGATTTTTAATGTGAATATTTTGTCTGTACTGTTGTTGTTGGTGAGTTCAGTTTGTTATATGAACATTATTCCAGAGTCTCTGTCACAGATTAAGAAGATTTTACAGACAGTTGATTTAGATTTCTTACAGACTGTACGTTAGTCCGTAACCTGCACAGGTGACGCCATCTGTCAGCCCTGAACTTCAGGTTAAACATGCTGGATTGGATCTCTAACTGTTAACTGTGAAGCTGCTGCAAACATCTGGCAGCTCCTGCTGTGAGCAGCCATGAAACACTCCCACTGTCATTTTGAATCATGGCCTGCTTTGTTTGTGGTGGCTTTCAGGTTGAGAAATGGAGTAAAGATTAGAATATCTGTGGGTAGTAAACACGCCCCCAAGAGAAATGACTGAAATAGATGAAATGAGGAGGTGGAGACAGGAAGTGTGGAGCAGGGTGGAATGAAGACGTGCTAATTGTCAGAATGCCTGCAGCCTGTTTCTCATACTAAATCTGTCTGGGATGCTTCGGCATTCAGGCTAATTACCATATCAACACACACAGAGAAGGTGAAATGGTTGCAGCTAGCCTCAGGGCTACCCTGGTAAAGTGATTGAACATTTCATATGTTTTTTTTAATGAGGCGTTGCCGTGGCCACCATGCACTGTGGACAGAAAGTCACTGCACTCCACTCCACTCTGGAGCGCCCCCTGGATGCTGTCAGCTCAATCTATAGATTAGCCGTGTTGTATAAGCTGCAGGGTTCAAAGTGTGGGGAAAAAGTAGCAGCTTATAGTCCGGAAAAAATTTGTCAATGTTAATGTTCCAAATTTCAGATCCAGCTATAATCTAACTGCACTACATGGTCAAAAGTATGTGGACACTCAGCTGGTCCCTCTTTCGCCCATAGAACCTCCATAAAGTCTGATGAAGCGTGGTGAGTTCAGGTGTCAGAAAGATCATGTCTTTGTGTTTCTTTTGTGCAGACAAACACACAAAGTTATCATCTAAACCCTCCTTATCTGCTCTAAAACTGTAACAATGAGTCAATGAATGGACGTTTGGATCTGTTAGTGTGGAAACAGGAACATTTCCCACTGATTTGTCCATTTAATGAGAGAAAACATTGATTATTCATGGACAAGCAATCAATAATGCAAACAAGCAAGATCGGGGCAGGCAATAGCTCAGTCCATAGGGGATTGGGATCTGAAGCGGAGAGCCAGCGGTTCGAGCCCAGGCCCGGGAGCGGGAAGATGGAGAGGTGCCAGTTCACCTCGTGAGAGATACTGCCGAGGTGCCCTTGAGCAAGGCACCGAACCCACAAACTGCTCGGGGCAATGGCTGCCTGTGGCGCCGCCCCCATTCCTCCTCTCCTGTGTGTGATGTGTATATGCATGATAATGTTGAGGAGTGACTTAAATTTCCCAAGGGATCAATTCCCACGGGTTTAATAAAGTATATAAAATTTAAAAAAAAATAATTAAAAAACTCTAACAGACTGAAGCATTACAGCTAAAAAGAGTCACAAAAAATCCGACAGATTTGAGTCGGAGCAGGTGATGGATGTTTCCCTTCAGGTTTAAATGTTTTATCTAAAGAAGTGCAGGACGGATTTGTTGGACGGACACAGCAGCTGAACACACAAGCTGGAAACAAACAAACTCAATTATACAAGAACAGGAGCCAGAAAAGTGAGAGACTTTGTGAAGATACAGAGAGGGGAGATAAATATTGGAAGGATACTGTGTTTGTTATTGTTGTCAGAAGAGACAAAGAGGAGCATTTTCTGTGTATTACACCCAGTAGAGGGAAACATCTGACATAATAACTGTTATGATGAGAACAATAAAAGGATCAGGGAGTGAGAAAGAAGGCAGAAAAAATGGCTACCTGCACCTTTCTGTGATGTTGAAATGAGAATATTAAAGAGGAGATAGAGAGGGAGGGAGTAAGCTAGAAGAGCATTTTATTGCTGCAGCATAAATAATAAAGAAGAGGAAACAGAGAGCACAACAGAAAAGGCTTTTTATTGATATCGCAACTCAGATGGGGTTATTTTGAAAGGAAAAGAGGTGAAAAGGGGTTTTGTGCTTTGTGGCTCCCAGGAGTATCAAAAGAAAAAATGAAAAGCAATGTATAAAAAAACTGCATGTTAGGAAGGATTCCAGCTGCTGCTGATGGAAGGAGACAGAAGTCCGGATGGTCACCGAGACGGGATGCTGAGTGCGGTCAGGATTTCTCCAGTCAGAACGCAATTATGTTGCACAGTCAAGGGGAAAACAATTCACTGCTCGCAATTGGCTTTATATTGCTCAGAGGTGCATTCTTGTCATTTCTGTCTGCTGGTTGACAAATGCCTCAAAGCTGCTGTGCAGGGGGGTGGGGGGTGGGGGAGGGTGCACTCTCTGCCAACAAGTTAGAGAAACAAGAAAAGAAAGTTTATCAACTCCAGGAAGTGGACAAGAGCTACAATAGTGAGATCAGATTTTGGTGCCATGAGCTGTCAGGTTTGTATTCTGAGACGTGTCAGTGACAGACAAAATACCCTGTTAGCATGAAAGCTAACACATCAAACAAACACTGAAGAGTCATTCATGAGTCGTCCATGTGGACAAGCAAGGGAAAGCTAGCACACCTCTGCACACCTCTGAACTGCCCGTTATACATTGTGTTGCATGGTTTTGGAAGCCAGTGAGGAACCACAGTTCAGAAACAGCCTGTAGCTTTTCTAATATGGAAACATTCCAGTCCATTCTCAACACAGAAACGACAAGTGGGGTCGATTTTTTCCGACTTTTGAAACAGAAACAGCGTCTTTCTAAAGCCATGCCTCTACTTGGTCATGGGGGCGGGCACTTTTCCCGACTGTAACTGAAAAATTGAGCAGTTTTCCTTGCAAAATGAGTTTGAATTCATCTGTTTACCAACACCTTCCCCTGTTTTTAACCTCAAGCAGTGGATTTAATGCTAAAGTCAGCAGCAGTTTAAAACAAAAGTTCATCACACAGAAGGCAAAATGTAACCACACAAATACAAAACTTGAAAGTGAACCGCTTGAAAACCAAACTAAATGAACCTCTTGCGCCGTTATTGGTCTCCTGGTGATGTGACACCGAAGGACTATGTAACCGTCAGTCATATCCAACGGGCAGCCTATCGACCAATCATGAGGACATGTTGAAATATTTTGTAGTTTTGTTCTTTACTTGTTGTCCAAATTTCATGTTTATTGAAGAGAGTATGGATAAATGAAGAGATTCACTGCAGCCCCAGACGCCTCCCCTGGCTTCTGGATTGGACATCATATAAGTGAACACTGTGAGTCCTCCAAAGTAGGACAACATCATCATGTGCAAATAAACAGAGGCGTGACCTCTTAATGGTTGAAAATCAACACAGTAAGTAGTTCAGCTGTTGTCCAAATCAAATGATAATTAGCACAGATTTGTTCCACTTCCTGGATGTTCTTTTTATCACAACAAAAACACTCATTCATCTGCACATCAACAACGGTGAAATGAGACCAGA
The DNA here is from genome assembly GCA_036025115.1 of Ambassis agassizii. Lineage (NCBI taxonomy): Eukaryota > Metazoa > Chordata > Actinopteri > Ambassidae > Ambassis > Ambassis agassizii. The sequence continues at coordinate 7,902 of JAVQJX010103907.1, read as the reverse complement.
AACAATTAGACAAAAAAAAAAAAAAAAAAATGACAATGAGCAGCATGAGCGTTCATACAGAGAGAAAAACATCAGAGACATAATGAGGTGAAACATGACCTGGGACAGTTGGCTGGATTGTTTTGGACAGACAGCTGTAAATGTGGTCTTGCTTCCCTCCGTCTCTCTTTCACCTTTCATTCAGCCTGATGAGATCTGAATTGATACTGACAAGCGGGGTTCTTAACACACCTCACAGATATCCATAACTCTGCTGAGAATAGACACTGCTGACCGCTCCTCTGTGAGGCAGAGAATGGACGATTGTGTTTCTCCCTGCGGGATCCAAATGTTACATGAATCCTCCAGAGAACTCATCAGAATGAAACAACATTACATCTTAGGGCCGTTTCATAGTCAATGCAAGGGCACGGTGACACGAACGCATCGCATTGGACGACTTTAATATCACCCGGTTTGACACCCGGAATGGCTCACTCGCGGTCAGTGTGTAGACAGCCTAAAGGTGGAGACTCCACCTCTCACTCCCCCTCTTTGTCTGTATGTTGAGTTTAGGTGGACTGTGACGCTGTTCCTCACCTCTTGCTGTGGCACCAACTGCCTTTTCTTAAATCAAAATATATGTATATGCTGGCTGCTAAATAAACAGACAGCTGTTTGTGAGCAAACTCCACAGGAAAACAAAGAAACAGAGGCTTTTAGCTTGCTAGTCTAAATTCTTGCACAAAGCATGCGAACCTCAACAGTTAGGCACTTAAGTCTCCCTTTCTATAGAAATCAGAGAAATCTATACTCTATTATATCATGTAGCACTTTGACGTTAGCACGTTGGACCTTCAGGAAGTGACCGCAAGCAGCAAACGACATCTTCATCATGACCTATCAACCTTCACAGAGTAATTTAATGTGAATACAACAAACTGTAGTGAAGGTGGAGCAGCACGCAGTTCAATAAGTCAGTCAGGGAAAAACAACGTGCTGCTGTCTGCTTCATAAAGGAAGGAAACTACAGTGGAAGGTTTGTGTAAATGAATTACAGTGGAGATGAATCATCTTTCATTTTCTAGTGCTCGCTCCATGACCTCTCTATGAATAGAAAAAAAAACAGTGGGGTGATTAATTAAACATGACTTTTAAATCTGAGTGTTTACTCATCTATTTCACACTCTACCAGTGGGTTTTGTAGAGGACTCACTATCTGTGTGTGTTCAGCAGGCCTCATTATCATCCACACAGAAGTGACCAACCTTTCAATGTCCTTTACACACACTGAAATCAGACTAATATCACATAAATACATTTCAAGTAGGAATTGTTAGTGTAAGAGTGCTTTATTAACCATCTGTCAAAAAATCTATTGAAGCCAAACAACATGAATACAGTGTTAACAGAAGTCAGAACCTTGAAGTGTCCAAACTTCACTGCAATGATCAGGCAGTGATTTGAACAGACAGCCTCTCAGGCTAAACACGTGTTTTTTCTAACCTCCAGACTGCATCCACCCTACTTTAATGTGGTAAAAAAAAGAGCTTCTTAAACACTCAGACTGACAGCAGCAGCAGCAGAATCTAAAGAGCCTGGTAGGACTGGGACAAAAAGCTCAGGTGGGATTTGACCCTCTGCCAGCTTTGGCACATTTGGGTCCAGTGAGTGCTGAGAAGTCCATGCTTCATTACCTGAATAACCTATTTTAATCTTGCAGTAAGTGGGCTCGATATCAGGGACCTGCCTTTGAAACATATTGCAGTAATCCATCTAGTACACCCTGGTGATGTTACACTGGAGGACTGCAAAAAATAAAAAAATATAATCACACACTTTAGTCTTAGTGTGGAGATTTTCAGAGACATAGCATAGTGGCTTTAGTGGCATTTTTTCAGACTATAAGATCATTTATTCTATTTTAGTTATGCACAATTATATGGATAAAATATGTGAAATATATTTATTGGTAGCTGCAATCCCAAATACATTGAACAATATTGGCATAAATGGAAGGAAAAATAGAGGGGAAAGGCTAAGGCTACAAGTGTTTTAACATGGATGTCTAGGATTGAGCCCTCCAGTGGTCACTTGTGGCTCTGCAGTTCTCCTCATATGCTCTACTGGTCAGACACTTGGTTATAAAAATCACATTAAATCACATTATACAGGCCAAAAGTTTCCCTACTATTTTCCTGGTTTCCATGGTGACGCATTGAGCAGACTTGCTAGCAAATTGATTGCCAAGAAAAGGCACTTATTTATCAAGCAGATCAACAACAACTGGAACCTTGAAAGCTATCAAGTAGCAGCTACCAACTTTTTTTGCCATCTTTTTAGGTAAAGGTAAATAGGGTAAATATGCACACACAATCTGCTACATAATCACCCAGCTGGAGTCAGAGAGAAGCAACCAAACCAGGAAACAAACAGCTTCTGTGTTTTTACATTCATACTTACTTGAATGCTACTTATATTACTTAGCAGATTACAAAAGACAGCTCCTTATGCTGATATATATGTATTGAATTGAAATCAGTCTACACTAATGAAAAAGCAGCCTGAACAGGACAGCATTCAAGAAATGTCATTTAATGTGTGATGACAAATGTGGAACCTTGGCTTCTGTCAGAAAGGATGGAACTCATTTTCTGCCAAAGCACTGAGAGATTAGCCAAGAGTTTGATGCTGATCCAACTCCAGCAGTGTGTTGAAGGCTGCATGAAGACGAGCGGGCCTGAAAAGATGAGTAGTTAGTTTTCTATCTACTTTTGGAACTTTTGCCTGTTTTAAAGGAAGTGATCAAAGGTGCTGCTATCTAAAGCTGCTCATCATCAGAAGCCCTGCCGGCATGATAAGCTGGCCTAAAAAGAAAATAGAGGCCACAGACATCAAGGCAAAGAAGCAAGAAGAAATCCAGAAGATGGCCTCAAAGTGATGAAGCACTTCACCTCAGTTAGCAGAAAGAGTGAAGTTGGAGTAGCAGAAGATGGAGGCAACAGAGAGGCACTAATTATGACAAGACAGGAGCAATCCATACGATCAATAGAGGCTGGGATCTGTGTAGCACATAACAACAGCTAGCAGGCAGAGGAGAATGTCCAAGCGGAGATCCAGACACAGATCCCCAGTGAGGAGGGAGCATGAAGGGATGACGTGGGAGGTGAAGGTAACAGTGCTCCTTCAGGGAATGAGATCACTTCATGCTCCAGTCTTCGTGCTGGAGTGGCTCCAACAGATTGTCCAGATCAGTGCAGTTCTAGGAAGAGCCAAGATACTGCAGAGAACCCTGGAGCTCCCATGCCTCTGATAGAGGAGCCAAGCGTGTATATGTACATAAAGAAAGATTCAAATTGGATTCACCATCATCCTACATGAATCCATTCTCCAGCATGTGTAGGAGGAGCCCTGCTTATGTTTCATTTTACATTAAAACTCCATAGCTGCAACAATGAAGGACTTCCCACAATGAGAAGAATCCCTGCACACACACTACAGTGTTTTGGTAGGTATGATCTGAAACTATTAGGATGTCATGGAAATCCTACAATCACACACAAAAATAAATGAATTCTGCATGAAAGCAGCAGAGCGTAGGCCCGTTGTTGTTTTGTTGATGGTTTCCAAGAGAGGCAGCATGACTCCCTTGAGACGAAACCCCAGGAAAAGACGGCTGCAATTAAGTACACAAACCTGCCAACACAACAAGACACACAACCACACACATTTAATTTGAAGAGGAGGTGCACACACACACACACACACACACACACACACACACACACACACACACACACACACACACACACACACAACTCCCTCTCTTTCTCTTTGTCTATAAGGTCAATAATAATCACCATTTTTTTAGATTGAGGGGGTGAAGAGGAAGACAGCCAGCAGGAGGGAAGAGAGGGATGAGAGGAGGAGGAGGGATGAAGACGACAGCCACACAACGCATACTTATTAAAACACACATTAGGGTGAGGAACAGACTGATTTTGTGTCTCATGTCATGGTGGACGTCGTTAGCTCACTAAATGTCCACCATGTTTGTATTCTTGTCAGTGTTTCTGTTCACACAATCTTTAATTAAAAGCTCACATGTGATTAAAGGTGACCCCCTTTCAGTGTGTTTTGTGTGGGTGTGAGTTTGCATTTTAATTAAAAGTGTGTCCTACTGTGAGTATCAAAGGTCGACTGTGCTTCCTGAGGAGTTACGTAAATGCTAACAGGCTGATTAGCTTTGTATCCCACCGGCAGGGAACAAGCGTCCAAAAGCTCCTGTGAGAATTTCTCCATGTCCTCCTCCACAGAGACAGGTGTGCATTGTGAGGAACGGATGCATTTTTTCACTGTGTAGAACTCCTACAAGCTACTTTATAATACTTGCAGCCTGTGAAATTCCTGCTGTACCTAGCGCCCTCCTGTGGTCATAACTGTGATGGGTGTTGCTGCAGCTGATTCACCAAGAAGTGTTTTTAATATTCAAATACAAACAACTAGTTTGGAAACCCAAATAGCTTGTTCATCTAATCAAGTAATTATCCTGCGTAAACCCAAACATAACCAGTTACTTTCATAGTTACATTCTTTAAAGTTGTGTAAACCTAACCAAGGAGTTTAGCTACCTGACCAAGAAGCTAAGCCTAGTAAACCAGTAATTTTACATAGATAGTGAAGTATCTGCTGTTCCATACGTTTAAAGGTCTTGTGACATCCTGCAGGCGTTATGAGGCATGTGATATCCTGCATGCGGATGCTTAGACAGGGGTTTACTGTGTTGCTTATAGGTCATGCGGGGATCTTTTTAAAGATGTAAATCAGATGATTTGCTAAATCTAGTAAATCATTAGTGTATATAAGCAGGCAGACAAATCAGGAAAGAGAGGGGATTCATACTGTATTTGGCAGGGAACCTCTCACAGGCAATGTGCACTGCTTGTATAGATGCTGTGTCTTCGTGCAATAAACTTTATATGTAAGTAATACAGCGTCGGCGGAGTCTTCTTCATCTTCACATCATCACCACAAGATACTCTTCACTAGCCAAGTATGCTAGCAGCCCACACCTAACATAGTAAGGTCCTTACCAAATAGTTCACTGAGGTATTTTGTGCATAGACCCAACCAACTAATAGTTAAGTAAGTAGTTAAGTTAACAAAACAAGTAGTTAAATTGCCTAACCTTACAAACCTAACCAATATGTTTACTTGGCTAACCTGGTAGTTTAAATGAGTAAACTCAACTTATTAATGTCTAAACCAACAACTTATCAGCTAACCAGGTAAACAAGTTGCTTTATCCGACACAAGTAGTTCAATTCACTAATTTAGTTTTAATTTTATATACTTTATTGATCCCTTGCAGGGAAATTGACATCACTCCTATACATTTGTCATTCATATACACACCACACACATGCATAGAGGCAAGGAGGAGTGGGGGCGGCGCCACAGACAGCCAGTGCCCCGAGCAGGTTGGGTGTTTGGTGCCTTGCTCAAGGGCACCTCGGCAGTATCTCTCAGGAGCTGAACCGGCACCTCGAAAGCTACCAGTCCACCTCAATGTGTCTTGGGCCGGGACTGGGCTCTCCGCTTCCCAGCCCAATCCCCTATGGACTGAGCTACTGCCTGCCCAAATAATTTATGTTTACTTAACTCTCCAAGAACTTTAGTTACTTAAACCAACTTACTTACAGCATAAAGAGGACATGCCAAGCTACTGATCAGACCCATATATATATTAGCCATCATTACCCCTATATTACCCACACGTTACCGGTTTGGTCCAGGACTGCCGTGAACTCCAGCTCACACAGAAAGGCTCCCTGACAGTGAAATATGTCAGGACTGTGACTGTGTAAGCGGCTGAGCGGTGCCTCTTTAGCTGAGTGATGCCATCGTTGACCTCTATCTATGAAACATCCTGCCTTCTTCTCACCAATCAGTCCAAACTGAAGAGCCTCTTTTTGGATGAGAAGTCTGAAGCCTTTGACATCCTTCCACACATCATGATGTGCTGCTGTGATACCTTCACTCTGCTTTGTGCTTTCTCATTTCTCCCCTTCTCGTGTGCCAGAGAGGACACATTTCATATTTATTTTCTAAACAAGTGTGGAAACTACTCTTAGCTAAGAGAACTCTAACCTGATTCAGCTTAAATGAGTCAAATGTCTTGACCTGTTAACACCACTCAGAACACCGCAGTGTAAATTGGAGACCTGAAGGGAGGACTGGCTTTTCACATTCTTCATTACAGTGAAAGGGAAACTGCACTTCTGTGCCAAACTCACTTAGCAGCGACATGAGTTGTTTTACATCAGGACTAATGAGCTGGATGTGGAGAAGCGGGCAGACAAATAAGATCAGGTTATTCTCCTGAGCTTTCAGAGGGGAGGACGCAGAGTGGAAATGACAGCAATAATGAGAGGGCTGTAAACAGAGACCACTGAAGGTAAAAAAAAAGACGTAAGGATGGTGGAAATATGAGAGTATACAGAGGACGAATTACACTTCATCATCTGCAGAGTGCACAAAACTGCAGTTCCTCAGGTGGCCACTTGAGGGTCACTTCCATGTTAAAATCTTAACATGTTTACAGCCTGATACAAAATCTGTTCTGGTTTCTAATTGCCTCATTGAACCTTCACATCTTTACCTGCCAAAAGTCAGAACATCTCAATCAATCAGTTCTTCAGAAACCTATTTGTGATCGAGGGTTTGTGGCAGAGGGGCAAAGTGACCCCTAAAAAAGAAGACCAATGTCTTTAGGTGTGAGACAGGAGACGGGATGCATGGTCATCCCTGGTTTTGACTGTGAACAGCTGAGGATCCCGAGGAGAAGCTGGAGGAAGGGACTGAAGACTCTCTGATCCCCCTTAAATCTGCTTTACTTCTCCGTCACGATAACGTCCGACTTCCACAAATGCCCTGATGTAGCTATAAAGCCTTTGAACTTATGCGTCTCTCCACTACATCAGTTCACGCTGCTTCACCTCTAGAGCAGGGGCGAGTTTATTTCATTGAATGTCATCATGAAAGTCTGTGACACTTCCTGTTTCAATGAACAATGGAGACAGAGAGAGAGAGGATCCTGTTGTGTTTTTGTTCATAATCATGTCATCAAGTTTTAGAAGTAGCGTCTGATAGCGGAAGTAGTGTTGCTATGGCTACCAAGCCGACCAACCACAGGGCTACTGGCTGCTACATCTCGACGGGGTAGTTCGAATTTTTGGGAGGTGCACGTCAGGCCCACAGCCGGGCGTAGAACTCTGGGCAACGTACGTACCAAACATTGACATGATGTTGACATGAAGTATAAACCAGGCTGTAGAGTTCCTGCTTTTGCCCCAACTTCACTTAAGGTCCACCCACGTCCTATATTTGGAGTAGGTGCTGTTTGGACTGTGAAGGAAGAGTGAAGGAACACTTTATTTATCTGTTTCATAGAACACTGAATGCTTGAAAGTCTGCCTGTAGTGGAGGATAAATGCACCTTCAGCTTTCACCATCCAACTCCTCTGACATTTACAGTGTATCGCAGTGGACTGCACTCTCTGTACACACACACACTCCTGTAGAAACCATCAGTGTATTTGTTGGGTGATGATTCAATAAAACATGCATATACTGTTTATATAAATAAAAATGTAGGGCTGCTCTTGTAAGTCTGGACTTTTTTGGGTTTTATATTCACAACTTAAGTGGAAGCATAGAGACTTTTTTAAAACTGTTTTTAACAAAAGAAATATGTTTTTATGACTTTAATATCAGAAAATGTTTCATATTGTGTACACAGAATCCATCTTATAAACTCTTCCCATGCCTTGGCTGTATGCTACTACAATTTAATTTTATTATTACTTTTTATTTGGATTAATTTTCCATGTTTATGTCTGATATTCTATATTCTATATTCTA
>JAVQJX010103778.1:0-22228 GCA_036025115.1 Ambassis agassizii | reverse complement strand
AAGACTAGACACTTTTTAGCCTAAATGTCTATTGACAGACTTTTGAGATGCTCACTAACAGTCAACAGAAAAAGAAAAAAAAACATAACATTCTTTGCTAAGAAAAACATGATTTCAGGGTAAATATGAGGATCATTTACTTAATGGATATTTTTGCAGTGTGAGTAAGTTGTTTAGCTTCCAAAAGGCACTTTGGACCAATAATAGAGAACATACTTTTGTATTGATCCCAAAAGTAGATTGGAAAGGGGGCTGACCCTTCTCTGACATGGTCTCTTTGATCGATCCAGCATGTTCCCGTTTTCCAGACAACAGGGTTACACCCGAGCGTGAGCTGACTATAGTCCACTACATAAGATGCTTTTTCCATTGCGATTTACTCCACATCAGTAACATCTGTTGAAAATAATGCTGATTTGGATAACCTTTTCCAGCGCTTGGTGTGTTACATGAAGGCAGCCGGCTAAATGGTCCCGTCTTGATACAAATAACCTTCAGTGGAATTGAGTGACTCTAAATAAGAAGCTTGTCTGAGCTGTAATGAAATCAACATGTTTGACCTCTGTGCCTCTCTCTGTATCTTTTTTTTGTGTGTTTCTGTGCCCCTGTGCATTTACTCACTAATCACCGTCTTCAAGGGAGCAACAATTAAGAAGGATAAATCCACTGGGGCCATTGTTGTGGCGAGGATCATGAAAGGAGGAGCAGCTGATAAAAGCGGTGAGCTGAGAAACTGTACTGCTTTTCCTTTTACCTTATTATAGGGTGAAACATCGTCATATGTAAACGTTGCACCGAACAGCACATGGTACAGATTTCCATATGCGTTTCCAACACTTTGAAGGCCTGATCCATGAAGGGGATGAGCTGAAAGAGGTGAATGGAGTCTCACTGGACCACAGGAAGCCAAAGGAAATCCTTCCCCTCCTGGTTAGTGTCACAAAGTGTCTCCTTCTTTTTCCTCTAAACATTTTCTGCCTCCTGCATTGTGTTGTGCTTTAACCTTTCAACCTGTGTGTTGTGTTATAGATGTGTTGGTAACATGATGGTCGTTTCAAATTGTTGTGTGCGCAGGATCGTTCTCAGGGTGAGGTTACATTCAAAATCATTCCTGCATACTCCAAAGAGGAAATGTCGACAAATAAGAAAAAGGTACAGTAATTATTAACTGTCTGACTGTTTTTTTTTTGTATTTCTGCGTAGTGAAAGCCATCCACATGGTTTCAGTAAAAGGAGATGAAATCTGTCGTGTCTTTGGTTATATTTGTGTTTTTTTCTGGTGCTGTCACCACCACAGTTCTCCAGAAATGAACTTCAGATCAGACAGTCAAGGATAAGAAACAGACTAGCTTAATTACAATTAAGAGTGAAGTTATACACCTAATGGAGAACATTTGAAGTTCCACAGGCTTTTGTTTAGAGAGAATTCTAAGCTGCCACATACAGGGAGTGAATGTCCAAGTCGGAAAGTGTTACAGCAGTGAGCATTTGCAATGGATTAAAATAAATTATTTTCAGTGATTGTGGTCATTTCTCAAAAATGACACCAACATATGTGAAGAAACAGCAGACAAAGACGTGTCCATTGCCAGAAGTTCATGAAGTGCAGTGGAAAAAGAGAAACATGACTTTTTTTTTTATAATGAATATTTATTTTCCTTTGTCACCAGTTTGTCTGTTTGAAGGCTAAAAAAAAAATCTGATTCCTTCCTTTCTTCAGCTGTTCATGCGGGCTCTGTTTGACTATGATCCCAACGAGGACCCCACCATCCCCTGCAAAGAGGCTGCAGTAGCCTTCAAAAGAGGCGACATCCTCCAGATTGTCAGCATGGAAGATGACACCTGGTGGCAGGCCTGTCACCTCGGAGACAACAAGAGTCAGACGGGGCTCATCCCCTCACAACAGCTGCATGAGAGGTTGTGGGGTTTTTTCTCTTCTTAAATCTTTCATAACTCTGCTGTTTTGATTCTGCTTGACTTTTGATAGTCTGTCTCTACAGAAGAGTTGCCCTACAGCGACCCAAAGCTCTGTTCAAGCCCCGACAAGTCAAACCACCAGGTGGGCAGGACAGCATTGTTCATAAATTCACAGCACCTGAAAAGCATAAAATACTTTCCAGTAAACTTATTAGAGCTGTTTTAGTGCTAAACTGGGAGGCAAGAGGTCATGTCTGAAGGTCATAGTGAAGGTCAGGGTTACGGGTGACCTCGGCCGCCCTCCTCCTGTACTAACTTCTCTGGTTTCTCCACATGCTTCACAGATGAGGAGAAAGGTACTGTCAGTTTGAATTTACCTTCAACATTACTGATGTGATCTAATGCACGGGTAGAGTAAAAGTTTTGGTTTGTGGTTTAAAAAATGTTTAGAGAGGTATCCAAAGATAACATGTAATGTAATGTTCTATATTTCCAAAAAGGAGAGTACTAATGCTCAGGATGTGCTTTAATTTTTAACTAGCGATCAGTTTGTTATTAATGTATCTGGATATGTTTTCTGAATAAAAGCCCAGATATTTAGGTCAGCACGACTGCTAATGTTTTGAGTTTCAGAGCAGCTCTTGTGGTTCTCAACCCGGATTTCTGCCTTTCTCTCTCTTTTTTTTTTTTTACAGTGATGGAGGATGTGGACTACAGTGCTATAACAGGGATCCACATTGGTAAGATGTTTGACTTGCCCTACTCATATTGCACTGATAACGGACACTGCACTGATAAAGGGATCAAACAGAATACAGCTCAGGGCAATTAAACATGACAGCTCACAGCAACACAACCAATAGGACCCTGGTTGTATTTGAAGTCCAAAGCAGTTCATACGATGATGTAGTTTGCGGTTTAGAGTTTTAGGGAGAAGGACTTGAACAAAAAATGTGTTTTTTCTTCATCCCATTTATCCCATTTGTCCTGATCTCGGGGATTGGATATGATGTGCTTGTGTGTGTCTGTGTGATCAGTGCAGGATGTTTGTGCTTTTATGGATGATTGTAAAAAGTCTGTATAAAGCAAGGCAATTACAGATGTTATATCTTTTCTAAGAGTTATGTGCTTTTAATCTTGCTCTCTTTTAGTCCAGTTTCCACCTAAGGACCAACTTCGGACTCTTACTAGTCCTGAAGGTTCAAATGACTTCTTGTAGAGTAATCAGAAATAGAAGAGATGAGGGGATGTTCTGTGGTATAATGTAGATACACATGTAAGAACAGGGCTGTCTGTTACTGACTGATTTTATGCCTCTGAACAGCTGTGGCCAGGGGTAAGAATGGAGTGATGCGTTTGGTGGTCAGGGGTCACTGTGACCTCTTTAAATTAGTCATTGTAACCATTGGTTTATGGGTCATACTAGCACAGAGAAGACTGACAATGACGTCCACTACATCATTTAGCTTTGACATGTTTCTTATTTTGCAATGCAGGTCATATCACATCATTTAGTCAGAAAGTGCTCAGCTCCAGTGTTGACATGATGTTAGCTTTTCTCCGTCTTATCTCTCTTCTCTTTTCACCATTACTTCATGCTTCCCAGTCAAGCAGAAATATACTGTAGTATTTCCAAAAATGTACGGCTGAGTGATTTTTCTTTTGCTGCAAAACTGTGTTTTTATGCAGTTTGTATAACCCTTACACATTTCTGAGTGAACTCATCAGTTTAAATGTCATGTAAACAAATGTTTGAAATCTCTCCTTCATGTTTCCCAGAATGAAACCTGAAGAGGAAATGGATAGATATGCTTACAAAGTGAAATTAAGGCTGACGTCAAAGAAATCCTGGCACCATCACTTAGTAGCAGTTAACATCATGAAAGAGAGGGAGCTTGCCAAACCAAGCCAGACCACAGTCGCATGGCAGAAGCTGGATGTCAGACAGGATGCCAGCGATGCATGACAGACAGAGTTGTTGTCTCTTGACTGAGATGTGTGTGGTTTAGAATAGAGCCTGACACCACAGAGCGGGTGGAGTATGCTTCCCATTCCTGTTGTAGCACTGTTCCCATGTCAAGCAAGGGTTCAAGTGTTTTCCATTTCAATCAAATAATAGAAATATTAAAATACTTGATGTATATATATGAAGTCTTTCACACAGATTGCTGTCTTGAGCCTCCAGCCACAGCAGGCGTCAGCCTAACAGTTGTAAAAACCCACTGTATGCTATCTGCCCCACATCAAAAGGCAGGCAAAGCTACTAGCTGGTGAGCTTAAGTAGCTGGAGCCAGATGTTTCCTTTAAGGATCAATGGAGCTTAAAGAAAGAACAAATGAGGATAGTGAAATATGCGGTCTGACCGTTAATGTTGTCTATGGGGAAGATTATCATACTGACTGCTGTGTTGCCTACTATTGAAGCTCTCTGTGCCTTTTTCACAGCTGGTTTAAGAAGAAGTTTTCGACTCGGGAGAAAGAGCAGCTGGGCCAGAGAAGCAGCTCGGGTCAGGAGGTGGAGTGCTGGTGTACACAGATCCATTTGTCCACCTACCTACATAGAAGTGATCCCATACCATCGAGACCCAAAGGACAGACACTGCCTGGTCGTCCTGGTGGGTATGTATGAAAGTACAAACAAAAGTTCTAACAGTAGAGATCCCTTTCACCTTAAGGGACAGTATGTCTGTAGCTGTTGTTGATCAAAAGAAAAAGTAATACATTGATGAAGATTTATGCTCCCGCTCTTGAGTGCATGCACAATCCTTTCCCATCAAAACCACGTAAACACTGTCAGAAAGCTCCAAGTCAAAATATATTGTGTTCTCTTAAGTTACCTAGTGGCCCACCCCAGATTCACTTCCCTGCCAATCCAGCAGGCCTGCTCTATGTATTTTTGAACTATATCTCTCCCTGGGGAGTTTTACATTGAGCCGCACCGAAGGTCTTTTTAATGTCATATTACGGATACAACTGTGGGTCATCTGAGACTGAAAGGAACAGCAGAAAGCCGAGAGGCAGGAAGACGGAAGAAGGAGGGAAAGTGGAGGGGCGGTGAGGCGAGAAACATGGGGAACTGAAGAGGTGCAAAAACAATACCAGAGAGAGAAGAGATAAATGATAGATGAATGGAGAGAAAAAGATGAGATCCCTCATAATGTCAGCCAAGTGCTCCATCATCAAACTGGAACAGTTAAGACAGCTTGGATTTAGATTTAGACCCCTTTAATTGAGTTGGAGCTCACCCCAACTCTGGATTACGTTTTACTGTCTGCTGTGAAGGCTCTTCATTGACCGGAGGTCATCATTAAGAATATATAGCTTATTGGCAATGAAAGTTATAGACAGGAAAACCAAAACCTGGATCTTTAAACCAGGACCAGCTGGATTAGATTTGACCAGGTTGGAACTATATCCTCTCTATTTGCTTTACGTATACACTTTTTGAATGAAACAATAGACCGTTATGCCCCAGGAAAGCTGGTGAAAGTGACTGCCAGCCACTTTAAACTGTACAGATCGTGTAACTCTTGGGGTCAGAATAAAGTATCCGCAGAACCTGGTGATGCTCCTCTCCAGTCTTTTGGAGCAGCTGTGAAACACATCAGCTGTGTAAGAGTGGAGAGTCCATAAACCTGATATTTTGTAATGTATCGAGCTCATGCAACCCAGTGATGGAAAAGGCAGGTATGTCAGGAATCCTACTTTCAGACAGCGCTCCATTAGAGTCTGATGCAATCTGGGCCTGCAGAACCCAGCACCAGAAGAAAATCCCAGATGCTATGTGTGTTTGTGTGTGTGTGTGTGTGTGTGTGTGTGTGTGTGTGTGTGTGTGTGTGTGTGTGTGTGTGTGTGTGTGTGTGTGTGTGTGTGTGTGTGTGTACCAACCTGTGCATCCTACTTTGTAATGACACAGATACTGTGTGGCTTTGCAGAAGTCACTTTTAGATGTGATGCTATGGATTTTCCAGAGGGTATAGCAGCATTAAAGGTTCGATAGAGCGACACAGACACAGAGGCTGGTGGGAGAATCATTTCAATCAGAATGAAATCAGAGCTCCGTCTGTCTGACTTTCTCTCGTTCTCCTTCTCCCATGATTATAAAGACATATGTGTCATTAGATGTTGGGCTTGTCTTGAGGAAAACATTAGTACACAGTCATATATCGAATGAATACACAGCGTTTTGATCTGTGTCTCCAGGGCCCAGCGGCGTTGGCGTAAATGAACTGAAGAGGAGGCTGCTGATCTCCGACCCTGACCGCTATGCCGTCACTGTGCCGTGTAAGACAGACACCATCAACATTCATAACCGTCACTGTTACCTTATTCACATTCAGCCCCACTGTCTCCTCTTTAAGACACCACACGTGAGAAGAGGAGGCAGGAAACTGAAGGGGTGGACTACTACTTTGTGTCAGTTCACATGTTTGAAGAGCTCATTCTGAATCATAGGTACTGTTCTACTTTCTCATGAGCAAAATCCACCATTTGTACTGCTGTTTGACGGCCATTCTATGTTGTCTTACTTTCCTGTCCTGCTTAGGTTTATAGAATATGGCTTTTATAGTGGTCACTACTATGGAACAAGTCTAGACTCTGTAAACAGGGTGATGGCTGAGGGCAAGGTGTGCCTCCTGGATATTCACCCCAATGTAAGCATCATTAACTTCTGATCAATGTGCGTATTATAATGGGCCAAGTGCGACAAGCAACATAGGAATGATGAAGAGATAACACAGGCTTTTTTAAAGGTGTAAACACAAGATGTTAGCTTGCTTGCCAACTACATACTGTCATACATACAAAATGTGTCAACTGTTTACGTGTGTGAAACCAAAGCTGGCTGCAGGTACCAAAAGTTGCCTATACATTCTTCATATTTATCTGTTTATAGAGATTGGAGACAACATATTATGTGTTCCTCCTGAATTATCCTCAGATAGTTTGACAGATTGATTAGGGTGCCAGTTACTGTACTGTGTACTGTGAACAAATTATCTGAACCTCCACACATATGAAGTCCTGACAATTAGAGTTGGGATGGCTCCACACATACAGTATGAGACACAGCATGCACTGTCCCCAGGTCAACAAAAGTACAACCCAGTTGCAATTTAAAAAAAGAAAATCATTTCCTGAAAATCAAGTTTTAGATTTTAATAAGAACCAACACTCTCCTCAGATTGTGCATTACACAGCTAGCTGCAAAGCTGAAGCAAACCTGTCCTGTCTTCATCTAACCTTTGTGTCTGTCTCTACAGAAAATAAAGCACATATACTCATCTGAATTCAAACCTTACGTGGTGTTTGTGAAACCTCCACGCATTGAGGAGCTGCGCCTCACCAGACGGAGAGCTAAATTCGTCTGTGACGAAGAAGACGCTAACCCAGTCAGGATTTTTTCAGTGAGACAATATGCATGCAGAAAACATACATTCTGCAGGGTGCATGTGTGAAGGTGCTTGTTCCGTGTCTTGTAACATGCAGGGCGTTGTGAGGTCAAACATCTTGGCCTTAATACACACCCAACCCTGCAGACTTACACAGACCATACACGGCTTGGCTTACACATGGCTGACCCAGTGGTTTGCATTTAAGAGACATTTAAGAGACAGGGGGGTGTTACAAGGCTGCTTGGTGGGTGGCTTCTTGTTCCATGACTGATAGCGAGGGCTCAGAAGACAAAGGGTTGTGATGGCATGAAAAAAAAAATGACTGAATGAAGAAAAGGATCTCATTTTATGTTGATCAGCTGAATTTGTGTTCATCTCAAAAGATGAGTGTGTACAGTATGCTGGATGTGTTTTTAGCTAGATGCTGAGTCACTTTCATTTTGTCCATCTGGCTCCACATTCACTGTTTGACCCTGGCTGCCAGGTTGCCCTTATTAAATGAACGAGGTCACACACCTGTGCTGCAGCATGGCTTTAGAGGTCTGCCCAGTGCCAAGCAGCACAGAGATCAGCCCTATCTTAAAGGGCTGTGATTTAAACTTTTACCACAGCTGCAGTGAGGAGGCCTCTGCTCTCAGCATGTAACGATGCGTTACGCCTTTGCTCAGAACAGCTGAACGCTCATGGTTCCGGACCCTGTTATGTTACAGTATGTACAATAAACGTCTTTAGAGGGTTTTAGCCTCCATATGGTCAGACTTAAGCATGTCTGATCAGCAGTGCTTATCAGTTTAAAGCGACAAATTTCAAAAATTCTTTAAAACAAAAGTTCTACATGAGACACCATCATGTTCTATGTTCTCTGGTTTCAGGAGGAAGACTTTGAGGACATGATAGACATGGCTGAATCTACAGAGAGCCAGTACGGTCACCTGTTTGACAAGGTGATTGTAAACGGAGATATCGCCACAGCGTTCAGAGAGCTGAGGGCAGACCTCGAGAAGATGGACGAGGCAGACGTCCACTGGGTTCCTTCAGAGTGGATTTGCTCCTCACCGACAAAAGCAAGGAGAAGCTGTGGCCATTTGACAGGCTGGATTTGAACTGTGATCACACCGTCAGAGTGAACTGATGAATGGACTGCTGAGGGTCAATGGCAAAGTGTATTTTAGCCACTTCAAACATCAATACACACAAGAGTCGCTGGTGTCCTGTTCAATCAGATGCAAAGTCGTCACACTAACTGATTAAGGCAGTGTAGGTGATTATTTTTTATAAAGGACTTAGTTCCCTGTCTGAGTAAGGATAATGGTCTTAATATTAGTCCACTCCAACTTGTCAGGTACTTCAATAAGTTTTGCTGTTGACCCCATTCACAGCGTATTGCTTTAGTGTCTGTACTGCTGTCTGCTTCTCCAAACACCATCTGCTTTAGGTAACTATGATACAACCTCACTAAAAAGACCATCCTTTTAATAGCACATTAAATGTATAATAACTTTAGAATTACACTTGTAAGAATTAAATGTCTTTACATGTAAACACGGCTAAAATTTTCCTCGTCCCTCCGTGTGCATCTAATTAGGAAGAATCTCTCTGTGTCTGTCTGCCTGTCTGTTTCAGAGCCAGTTTTTCTGTTGGCATTTGGCTGAAATAAGTTGAGCTTGCAGGACGAAGAAGGAAAAAAAAATAAAGAGGAAACTCTCCAGAGCTTGTGGCTGAGCGTAATCCTTCCCTGCCAAGTCGCAAACATCAGCATGTAATTATTCTGACAGCTGCTGCACTTCAATTAACTGTAATGTACACCAGAGAAATATTATTAGTAGCAGTCAGGGAGACGTTATGCCAACGACGTGCTGGACGAAATAAGGACACAAACATGATAACAATCATAGGCTGGGGATGAAGCAGAATGAAAACCATTTTATGGTTGTAGAATTACACACGGACTGATGGACTCATACTGTAGCTCCATCCATGTGCCAGTCCCAATAAATATCATAGACACTGTAGATCCTAGGTGACTTTTAGGGCTTGAATTTGTGTCATTTTAAGCACCCCTGTGCACAAAATAAACTTCGTCATACAAGAAAAACCTACAGAGACAATTAAAAATAATGAGCAGAAAGTCAACATTAGCAACACTCCATTAACAAATGCTCATATTTGAGCATCACAGCTGCGTGTCGGGTGCTCATTCTACTCACACATGCTGCTTAATCTAATTCTTTTTAATGGCTGCATTCCTCTACATTCCTTCCTCTTTTTGGATGCTGTGCTCAATTGGGTGTGAAGGAGTGTTAATGTGTCTATCATGTTGTGTTTGGGAGGAAGAGGGAGCAGCATGATGTAGGGAGACTGAAATGACTTTCAAGGGACTTGAAAGTGGCCTTTTCAGACATACAGAGAGAAATTATAACCGCACATAAAAAGCTTCCTGTAAAGCACAATAAGGTTCAACATGGCAGATTAGGCTACAGGCTAAAGAGAATGGCGTCCACCAGTGTTATTTATTTTCCTTTGGAAAGCTTACTGTCAGTGTGAAAGGCCGTTGCACCAGTGAGAAGAGATGCAACCACTGCATGTCTGTCTGTCACCAGAATGTACAAACACAGACTGTCGGGACAACAGTCACACTTCTGCCAGGCCTGAAGCCTCAGCCAAAGCCTGGCAGTATAATTTCATCACACTGCTGAGAATCTGCAGGCACCCTCTGAGATCATAACGATGCCATTAAAGACACTGGAGTGATCCAATGTAAACCCAGCGCTTTATGCTCTCTGCAGCTCCCACTTCAAACATTACACAGAGGTATGATGTCAATTGGTCTTGGATAATTTGGCTCAATCGTGTAACTGTCTGTTTGAAGTACGTAAAAATAAATACGAGTGATGTTAAACAATATCCTCATTTTTGCGAGATGCATTCAGAACTTTTAAACAACCAGTAAAGCACAGGCTGAATATATATGTTAGTTTATTATACAAAACCTAATTCGGAAAGAGGGAAATGTTGATAGTTCATCAATATTTTACAGAATGCCATGATTGTTTCCTTTATTTCTATAGCACATTAAGGTCAGGGACTTTGTATACAAAGTATAGAAGTCATCCAACAAACAACCTGCATGACCATCTGGATTAAGATTAAGATCTGGCTACATAATCTCAGGTGGGCTGGAACTAGCTAGATGGTAAGCAGGCTAAATATCACACCATTTTGATTGATGGGAAAACATTGAAAGTCACGTTCAAGTCCAATGGTTTACATCGTCTCCTAAGAGGAATATGTGCACTGTGTTCATCAGCTAGTGTCTAACTTTATCAATTTTCTGATGCAAAATAATTAATGTGCTGGAACAGATTCATCAGGATTTTCATCAAAACATTAAGCTGAAAGACTCTAAAACTGCATGTAACCCAATGAAATCAATAATCCTCAAGCAAATGAATGAGAAATCATTTCAAAAAGTTTCCTGCTCAAATGTTTAACCTTTTGGATAGGCTTGGTGTTTGTGAAACTGTAATACACACACACACACAGACACGAGTGCCACACAATCCAAACAAAACTAGATATATGTCCTTCCACTGTGTTTTTAACAGGTCTCCTGGCTGCTGAATGTAGGTGTGTTCCCAGCTAATATCAACAGTGGAGCCGGTGAACACATCACAGAGGGACAAGAGTAAATGGTGTGTGTAGCATGTAGCATTCTCTGACCGCTGCTGAGGAATGTGAGCGAGGAATTTACTGCACCTAACGGAGATGCTTCTCTTCCATGTGTTTTTCAGATTTGAAACTATTGAAACTTTACCATCCCACTGATACTACTGAATTATGAAAATGGATGAGTCCTTAAATACAGAACAAGTGCTACTTGGATTTTGGTCAAGAGTTTAAATTGAAGCCAGAAGAGAAAAAAAAAACATCACAAATGTTTACTTAAAGATTATTAAGTTATGATAGGTGGATGGCAAAGTCATCACAGCGTATCTAAACAGTCTTATATAAGTGTGTTTAGATGTGAAAAGGAAAAACATAAGTGGAGGACAGCTAGAGTATGTTTTTAAATATCGGGCTCTGAGCCGACATGGTGTCATGTAGCTCCACTAATGATGGTAAACTCATTCATGAGTGTTGACAGTCTCCAAAATGGAGACAAACATTAACAAATGTGCGTTATCTCTGGATTGTCCCTGCTTACACTGCACAGTGGAAATGATGCACATTTCTGACACTTCAGCACACAGATACTCTCAAACCAACACTCAGACTGATGATTATACAGGCAAAGATTAATGTCATTTCCCCCTGTTTGTGTTGCCTTCATGATATCCATATGAAAACAGCTGCCCAACACGAGGCACAGTTTGGTGGTTTAGCTGGTTATTAGCGACCATGTAATTACACCCATAAATTTCCACAATCCCCTGCTAAAACATGTATTATTATTTGCTGACACAATGTTTGTTAAAACCGCAAGATCCACGAGAAACTTGTGCCTCATGTAGAAAATATGAGAGCGTTGAACTGCTTAACACCAGCTGCAGACGACATTTCACTTGTAAATGTAGCGACCACGTTTGCTGATATTCTTTCATGACCAATATTTTTCATCACATGGGGTGTGCTGTTGCTGCTCTGCAGGCTCTTCCTCGGCGTGCTCTGCAGTGACGTGATTGGATGGCAGTAGAGCCAATAGGCGGCGGAGCAGCAGGTTATTTGAACTCTCCTCACACAGCTCAGCTAAAGCAGACAACATCTGACTTTTCAAACATTATTCTCTGCTATAAGACGCTGTCACTGTCTGTCCCCTTGGGTACCAAAAGGAGAATTTTTTTTAACCCTTTGACATCTTTACCTTTACAGCAAAAATGGGAATGTATAGCTTCTGTTTACATCGGGGAGTCTACTGATGCACCTGTTAACTGAGGGAAAACTCTGTGTGTTTAAGAATGGACAAAGTGGCTGTGATGAAGTCTGAGAGTCTGCTTCATTTGGACGACGACAGGAGAGCAGAGGAGAGGAGCAGGCTGGACTGTGTAAACTTACCTCAGACGACTTTAACAGACGGACAGAACACAGACCTGCTGCAATGCCAGGAGAGCACTGAGAGCAGCTCTACTATAAAATACAGGAGATATGGGTAGGACCCTTTTTCTGTGCTGGAAATATGTGATGGTAAAGTAGAGCAGCTTAACTGTTACGATTTAAACGATATGCTGTCTAAGATAATCCTGCCATACATTATTTCTACAAACAACATCCACCAAAGTGTAGGTTGTAGGTTGACATAGAGAATGCACTATAGCTGACTTGTGACTCCTTTAGGTCTCGTCTGACTGGGGTCAAAGTACGCCACAAGCGACAGGTGCTACAGGACATGGCACGGCCACTGAAACACTGGTTGTACAAACACAGAGACAACCCCTACCCCACCAAAACTGAGAAGGTCCTGCTAGCTCTTGGATCACATATGACACTAGTACAGGTGAGGCAAGCTAACGCAACACATGAACAATTCAAACTACTTGATTTTCTGTTCTAAAACATGGCAGCATGTGTGTATGTGTGCAGGTTTCCAACTGGTTTGCAAATGCCCGGCGAAGACTGAAGAACACAGTGAGGCAGCCAGACCTGAGCTGGGCCCTGAGGATCAAACTGTACAATAAGTATATTCAGGGAAACGCTGAGAGGTTGAGCGTGTGCAGTGACGACACAAGCTCAGATGGTGAGGGCCTTTAAGATGTTGTTGTTTGACTCCACCCAGTGAGACTAACTTCAGTGTGTAATAGATTCATATGAATCATTTCAAAGTGAATTGAGTCACAATTTTGTGTCCTTTGCTGCAGATGAAGAGTGTCCCTTACAGACTCCAATCAGCCAGACAAACTTTGGCAGGTCGTCTTCCCACAAGAGTGTACTAGAGAAACAGGGCAGCGTCCTCGCCATGGCTGATTCTGCCAACAGCGACGACAGCACGTCCCCTCCGTCCAAGTACAAAAGCAGCTTACTGAATCGCTATCTGAACGACACCCTGCGACACATGATGGTGGCAAAAGCTGAAGGTGTCGCCCCGGCTCGTAAGAGGAGGAACCACTCTGAGTCGTTCAGCTCCAACGAATGTGACCGTGATGTCGTCTCTCCAGCGTCGTCCTACGAAACAGAGGCCAACTCTGTCTACCACATGGGTGAGAAACACTGTGTCACACTAAAGCAATAAAAAGTTATTTTACTGGAACCAGCACTCGAAATGTTTAAAGGTATTCAGGGAAAATATAATATTATAAGACAGCATATCAAGACTAAACAGGTCAAGAGATCAAATACAAAACAGTAGGGAAAGACAGAGGAATGATAGCATCCCCATCCACAGAAATCATTAAAGTATTTTTCTAGTTAATTGTAGAATTATGCTGAATGTGAGGCAAAATGACAGTTTAACTATCCTGTTTCCCCTCGGTTCAATTTTAACACACCACAGTGTACAGTAAAATAAGAACAGAATGAACAGAAACTTCCACATGGCTCCTCAGAGCTCCCTGACATTAATAAATCTCTGGCATTCCACTGAAAGTCAGAAGCTCTGCAAGATTCAATTATAAAGTTACAGTGAAACTGGGAGGGAGTTTGACACCTGGGTGCCCTTTCAGATCTATAGGGAGCACAGCACACTGACAAGCCTCAAATCCGCTAAGGCGCAGAAGCCAAAGCCTCTACAAACATTACCAATAAAGACTCATGCAGACGCTGAAATCCCTCATTTTAAAATTGGATGGAGCTCACGCTGGCTGCCACTGCACACCACAAATATCATTTCCATATACGAGAATGTGCCATTTGTTCCGCTTCAGCTTCTAGCCATGGTGGAAATGTCCAGTCCAGTCTCAAGGACAATTACAGAATGTCTGAGACTTTATTCTTCCCAGGGTGAGAAGCTGAGACTTTAGCCAAATAGCACAAACGGAGCAGTCTGTCTGTCAGCACAACACTGACAATGTCTCACACACAGCGACGGTCAGAGCCGCCACTTATCTGTGAGACAATGCAGAGCGAGATCACCGATACTCATTGAGCTGTTCCATCAGGGTGTGAGGGTGTAGCTTTGCTCTGTCCACTCATGTTTGTTTTGGCAATCAGCTTCACCCAAAATGTAACTTTCCTTGTCACAATGGATCCAAATTTACATTACATTAGAAGAGTTGTGAAAAGATTTTTGAAACAAGTTCTAGTCTTACATTTCACTCTAAAATGAAACAAGACATGCTTTAAGTTCCTCTTTTATTAGGTTTAAACTAGTTTCCTGGCCAATGATGAAGTCCAGTTCTGTTCTTGAGAAGTTAATATCTTAATCTGTATCCAGGAAACTTGGTTACTTCATTGAATAATTGGATTGGATCATTTATAATCGAAGTAGGAAACTTTAAGATGTGAACTGCTCATGTACTCTCAGCATGAAGCTAACAGAAAGTTGGCCCTGCCACTTTTTGACCAGAAGAGTCTGGACAGACTGAGAGACTAACTTTAACCGGGAGGTTTTGCTAAAGAAATTTAAAACATAGCATGATATCTAGCTAATAGTAGCATGATGGCAACTTTTGCTAAACTGAATCATTAAGAACAGGCAAATTAGATAAAGATAAAAGAACTATACCTATACTGAAAAATCAATATATTTAAATAAATAAATACATATTTGTGTGGCATGGCCTTCAATGCCCCAATAACCAATAGCGTAACCATTATCCATCCAAGCTAGCTGTATGCTAAGCTAACTTGCAGATCATGTTATACATAGAAATGTTATTTATTTTCATTTGACTTAATTTCCCAAAATAATGAACCAAACCTTCAAATATGTGTCCTCACTCACACTGAATCATATTTGCTGTGCTTTCATGACGTGATCACACACTACGTGGGCAATGGGCAAACTTTAATAAATCCCTCTTGGTCACATTAACCCAGTACGGCTCCTCTGTGGGGTGAAGTGGAAAGTCAAGCTGCCAGAATCATGACGGGCGCTGACACCATTAACACATTTATATTCTACCCATGAGGCGTCTTAAACAGTCACTACACCTGAAGTGATTTACTAATAAGTGATAGGTACTACAGTGTCTTACAAGGACACCTAAACGCATCAGCCTGATTCCTACTGCAGCCCTATGGAGGGGAACAGTTTACTGAGTGTTTTTACACTGTTTCATGTGCTTCTCACATCAACTTCAGTATTTCCTTTACAAAGGCTGGAGACCTATAAATGTGACTAGAATCATGTTTTATTGGACATGGAGTGGTGAAAAACATATCAAGACAAACGCTTCACTGCATTTTCCGGCCATTTTGTTTCAAATGAAAACATACATGCAGAGAGGAGAGTCACAAAAGTTCGCAAAAACATCCGAGTCGAGAAAAAGTTGGATCTCAGAGACACACCTATGAGACCGAGTCGAGTCAAAGAGTCTGAGACAGGAGGGGATCAAAACACTGTGTGACACCAAAGGTTTAAACCATCTCATGTAGACATGCTTTACTGTCTAATTTTACTGATCAATCTTCTACAACCTTTGCCAAAAAAGTGTCTAACTTATAACATTTGCATTATTAATGTTGAAGTAATAGTTTGACATGTGAGGAAATACACTGATTTACTTTCCTGCCAAGATTACCACACTCATATATTGCATAATATGAGCCTTGAGTTAGCATAGCTTAGCCAAAGAAATTGAAGCAGGGAAAAAAGGCTCTCCTGCTTCTTTTTGATGGTAAAAATATCATCCTTCCATTTGTTTGTTATGTTTTTTTATATATATATATATATAGTATATATATATAGTGTCTAACTTATAACATAGCATAACATATCAACAAAATTGATAAACTGCAACTTGTGCTTCAGTGTGTAATGCTATTTTTCTCTGTTTTCAGATTTTATGCTTTTCCTTATTTGGAATTAATTACAGTTTGATATGAGCTCAAACATGAAATTACATGATTAATACTGCACCGCTGCAGCACAATGTAATAACACCAAAAAGCGGTGCACAGCTTCACATTACTCCTTGTAAAATATTGTTGTAACTGATCTCTGCTGCAAATTTGAGACTCGCCAGAGGTAAAACAATGTTGTTCTGAGTAATAAATACAACAGAGGTACAGAACTACTTTCTTGGCAAAGAGCGTTATTGCTTAGATGCTGTGGGACGTTCAGTAGCAAAAAAAAAAAAAAAAAAAAGAATAGTATAAAACAGAAAAATGATTTACTATTAACAAGTAGTTGCTTTTGGCTGGAGCCTGCGTAAAGAAATCAGAGATGGGGATGTTTCGGGCTGTTAGCATTGAAAGACTGTGTTTCACAGTGGACCTTTAATTTCCCTGTCTATTGCTCTCTGAAGAAAAATCGGTTTTGACCAGCTTCTATCTGCTCCAATGAAATAAGGCAAGAGTCCAAAGCTGAAATGGAAAATATGTTCTACATTTAATGCACGCTGCATGCACAGACCACAAACAGAAATTGTGCAAGCAATATAATATTACTCCAAAGTCTTTCTTTTTTTCTCTCCTGCTGCTGAAATACCCAGATGGGTTCTTGTTTCTGACCTTTTCTTCATCCACAGATTTAGGTACTCAACTATATTCCATCACAAGACTCAATCAAAGAGCAAGAGAAACAAGCTGCATACTCATGTATTCAGACATGCAAACCTGTACACACACACCATTAGCCATGAGTCCAGACATGATTGCTCACACACATGCACCGAATTAAAAACAAGTATACATGAATGATATTTATCACTAACATATGATTTCATAGCTTCACCCAAACACTGATTGTCCTGTTTTTAATTTCACTGCTATCATGTACACTGATTCATGCTGCATTCTGACTCTTTCCTGTCTCTCTTACAGACACAGTGGACTATCATTCAACTAAATGTGACAGGTTAGTGTAATCATTCACTGCTTCCTCCACAATCACATCAGTTGTTTGCACTTTTCAACTTGAAAAGTAATACTACTTACAATCTCACTTGGCAGCTGTTATTGAGTTGGAGCCACCGCCTCCAGTTCATTCGTATTATTCTGGCTTTTTATCAAGAAAAAATAGAATTCTAACATTGCTTTACTTGATTTGTTTTTCAGATTCATTTAGGCAGGAAGCGTGATAATATGAATGACCCACTTCTCACAGTTATTTCCTCTCCACAGGGACCAGCAGCAGGACCGAGGCCCGCAGAGACGAGATGATCCAGGCTGGAGAGAGATCCATGCTGCTGTGGCTCTCACTAATCTGGCCCAGGGGCAGAGCTGCACAGCGGACCATAGCGCTGCTACAATGCCCGGTGCTGCCACAGGGCAGAGCTGCGCCCAAGGGCCTTTCTCCATAATGAGGACCACTCTCACAGACAGGCTGTGTGTCACGGGACCCGCCTTGGGTCTGCGGCAGAGCTCCACCACAGGGCCTACTCTCACAAGCCGCATCATCCAAAGGTCCTCACACATCTCTGAGGTCCAGACTGTCAAAGTGGCCCTGGCAAACAGTGTGTAGGCATTAAACACACCGCTCCATGTAGGAATGTAAGATTCCTTTGTGCCTTTGTTTTGTAACATTTTTCATTGTGAAGTTGGAACGCTAACCTGATGCAGTTGGAAGTTGTCTGTTTTTGCTATTTTCCTAATGTCCTCCTATTTCTCTCTGATGCAGTAAGTTATATTAACTTCCAGGAGACTGGATCATCATCCAATGCTAAAGTTTGACAGCAGCTATTTGAATAAACCTAATGTGAAATCTTCTGACCGGTCCTTGCTTTAAATCATTACTTTGCAGTGGTCCAGACTGCATAGTTATGTTCTGCTGAACTGTATTTAGTGGTAGTTTTCATGTGTGCAGTCGTAGGTCGTATAGTTCCATTATATCGCTTCAAATTGAATTTTAAAAGGTTGTAATGTGGTGAAAGAAGGGTGGTGTACCAAACTGAGAGGGGATAGAGTTCCAAAGTAACACAAAGAAAAAAAATGATCACAGCCTGCTAATCATAGCTTCAATGTTAGCACAGACTGTCCATCTCTGGTGTCCTGCTAGCTAGCAAACTAGCTAGGTATGTAGAAAATAACACATTAACATTAAAGTTTCTTACTGTTTCAGATGTATTGTCAGTTTATCCTCCAATTTCATTCCTGCAGCGTTGGAGTGCAACAGCAACGTTTACATCCTTTGCTGTTTTAAGCTAGTGTCTTGCTAGGAGCTTCTGCCATTTCTTCTTCTGCTTGTTCTGCTGTTTCTTCTTCTACTACTACTACTTCTTCTTCTACTATTACTACTTCTACTTCTTCTTGTATTGATTTGAGGGCAGGCCAGTCACCCACTATCCCATATATTGTTTCAAAGTAGTATTACAGAACAGTGAAGCTAGCTGTTAGCTTGTAGAGGAATCTGATACTTTGACATAAAATGGTCATTGTTGCCTCTTCACAAGCTTCATTTCATAGTGATGAGCCCATAGTCACTGTTCAGCTGCTCTCGGCTATATTTTAGGTGTTTTTTTGTTTTTTGTTCTTTACTTCAGCTCACCCAAAAATCAGTTTCTAAGCTCCAGATGAAACGGTGAGTGTTGTAGAGTTGTCATTTGAAAAACAGGTAGTGTCTTTCCGATTAAAACCATTATTTCCTTTAACAGCAATAATCATAACGATTGAAACAATATATACAAATGTTTTTGATTACTTTGATGCCAAATCTGGATTTTTCTAAGCTCAACACACAGTCAGCTACAAAGACACAGATATAAGGAACGCATTAAGCATTAAGCATCAGGAGAACGTCTGCTCTGAAGACAGCTCGTCCTGTTCCATCTGGGGACATCCTGACACCAAATTGAAGTTTGTAATTGCATTCTGGAACTTTTCTTTCAGAAAACATGATTAACGGGGCTTTTCCATGTGTCCCGGTTTTAGTCAGTTTTTGACATTTTGCGCAAAGAATGATTTGAAGTCTTTCATGTATAACAGACTAGTCATCAACTAAGTATTATGGAAAGAGCGGCTCACTTCTGTTTCCACTGTAAACCGGTTTTTGATTAGGTGGTCTCCTGCATGACACAGACTCTGAACGACAGCTCTCAAATAGCAATTAAACAATAGTTAGACTTGAGTGATGTGATCGTGAGGTTGTCATTTATTTCAGTTTGAAACAATT
This sequence comes from Ambassis agassizii, assembly GCA_036025115.1. NCBI lineage: Eukaryota > Metazoa > Chordata > Actinopteri > Ambassidae > Ambassis > Ambassis agassizii. The sequence goes on along the minus strand of JAVQJX010103778.1, from coordinate 2,714 downwards.
CAAACGTTAACTGACCATAACACTAGCTAATGTTTCTCAATATTAAGGCAGATATTGATTTCACATATGACTATATGATTGAAACAGATACAGCAACAACAAAAAAGAACAGGACAGTGAGGAGCAGCAGGAGAAGGTCAACGTGATTTAAACAGAAAGATGGAAACAATATCAAATTCATAATAAAGCTCAGGGGAATGTTCATATAATATGACAGGAGTATCTTCTATAAGCCACAAAAATGAAGCTCAACACACAGAAACTGCTAAATAAATGGGAGATAAAAGATAACAGGGTCAAGCTGAAGTTATACAGTCGCCACTCTGCAGAAATAAAAGGGCGTATTTCATTGAAATAATGTAAACCTTACACTTGTAGGTCTGGAAGTTATGGTCCAGATCACACATGCAAAGACAAAAGACCGGTTTGGTTGCTGAAATCAGTTTGTTTGAATGCATCTATACAATCTGAAGCACAGATCACACAAAATGAAAATAAATGGTGTCAGTAACTGCTGTAGTGAAGTGAAGTATTTTTTTCTTTGGGCGCATTCACAGTGTTCTGGGTGCCAAACAGAGACGATTACACACACTCCTGATAAAGCGTCTCGTGCTGCAACTTCATCACCCTCAGCTGTGTGCTATGTATTTAGTAAATGTATTGTAGAACATTTTGTACTTTTCAGCTACATGGAGTTTGACATGTGGAGCCAATAAAGCATGAGCAGATTTTTCCTGTCAGACTGAGAATCCAGGAGACGTCAATATCGATTAGAATTAATTATTTGGAATAAAATTTGACAAGCTATGCACTGTCACCTACAAATTGGCTTGTGTTGTAGGCACTATGTTAGTAACCTGATGTCTTAATGTATGGCTGAATTACTGTTGCCAATAAGATAAACTCAAACCATACATGTACTCATGTGACATACAGCATGGTTAAGGTAATTTAAAACACTATACATCCTCAGACAAGAGGTTTCTTCATTCATGTTTTTGAACAGAGTAGTGACAAGTAACAGATGGTTGAAAAGGAAGTGTGCAAACAGCAAAGTCCGCTCCACTGATAGAACCACTCTAACATTTAACTTTCTTTTCCAAAAGGTACTCATACACCTTCACTTCTCTCTCTCTCTCTCTCTCTCATCCTGTGTTCCTGGCCTGTAGTTATTTCTATCAGATCTTTTCTCAGTCCAGGTTCAGGGTATAGAACAGTATCCTCCGCAGGCTCCAGCTCTGGCCGGCTCGTGATCCCCCAGCTGGACCTTCTGACCCTGGTTTTCACTCTCCCAAAGCCCTGGAGTCTGAAGGATCTTCTCCACCAGCTCCTCAAAGGCACACTGGACGCCATCTTTGGTCTTTGCACTGGCCTCTGTTCAAAGCAAAGTTATGAGATCAGTTTGGGTTGTACACTTTCCAAAATGTTTCAAAATAGACAACAAAAGTACACATCAGCTTTTAAATCCAAAGCTAAACATCTGCTATTTTTGCATTACTACAACAACACTGATTAGGGTTGTTAACCATCTACAGGTTGACAAACATGACACATAAAATATGAAATGACTTCACATAAGCAGAGACATCCACTGGGATGAAGACATCCTCACAGTGAATTAAATCTACAACATCTTCTTGCCCAGCCCTTTCAAAACCCCTTAATTTAGCCTTTCTAAAATGGAAACTCCACTGAAAAGTTAACCTAATTTCCCAAAGAGGGGCAGACTGGAGATGAGAATCAGGAGCACGTGCGGACGAGGATTCGATAAATGAAAGCCCACAAGATTTTAATCATAATGCAGTTCTTCTGGAGCGGCTGCATCTTTCAGTGCAGCGCTGACAGCAGAGACTGAAAAATGCCAAAACAAAATAAACAACAGCAGCAATCTTAACTTAATGTATGACTGACTCAGTGCAATTTCAGTACAGTGAAGCTAGTTCTAATGGCTTTTAGTTTCATTTTATGGCTCTATTACTTTAAATGACCATGACCGACCATGTCTGATTTTTACACTAACGTGGCCACTTACCAATAAAAAGCATTGAGTGTTTTCTAGCAAATTTCAGGCCCTCATTTCTGTCCACTTCATGGTCTTCCTGAAAAGCAAAAAGCCCTGTGTAATTTGCTCCATGTGGAAAACACAAAGTAATGAATGAAAGGCTGGTAATCACATATACACAGTATATTCTGGAATATGTGTACTTCAGAATGACTAATAGCCTACACAAGAATATTCTTCTGTGGTGTGCTTTGCCATAACAGCCAAAAGATCTGCTAAAGCTGAGCTCCACACGGTGACTCACCTTATCAATTTTGTTCCCAACCAGCATTTTTACAATGTCATTCCGTGTTGTGTAGGTTTCCAGTTCATTCAGCCAGTTTTCGAGCTTCATAAATGTGTCGCGCTTTGTGACATCATACACTGAAAAAAGGGGAGAGAAGGAGGAAATCTTATGATAACATCTTCCAAATATTGAGAGGAATACAGTCTCTGTTATCTGGACCTATGTGACATATAGCCATCTACCTTTATTAACAGTAAGGTGTAATTTACAAAATAAGTAATATTATTTGTGACTTGACTGTGTCAATGGAAGGAAAATGTAAAGATTTTTATAGATGAACAAGAAAAAAGATATGAAGAAGTCCTTTGTTAATATGAGATGTTTACCAAGTATGACTCCCTGTGCACCGCGGTAGTAGCTGGGTGT
>JAVQJX010103759.1:0-10685 GCA_036025115.1 Ambassis agassizii | reverse complement strand
GCAGAAAAAAAAGCACATTTAGTTCAAATCCCCAACATTCAGAGCAGTTACTGTGTATATTATGTACATACAACCAAGCTACATTATTTTATCTACATTAGTTGGTGCAAATATCTAATGTACTGAACCAAATACTGTACTCTAACCATACATATTGACTGTCAATTATAGGGGTTTAAGTTCAACAATGAATGTATAGAATTACAACAACCATATTAAAAGTATGAATCATGTAGTAGGTGCTTTTACAAAGGACGCCTTATCAAAAACTCCACGGCAAAAGACTTTATAACGGCTGAGCAGCAGAGCAGAGTGACTTTAAAGCTACCTATGTCCATTTTCATTTGTTCATTTAGGTCCACATGGTGCTCTATAAAAACAAGAAAACTGTTCTAGTGTTGAATTAAAAATTACATTTAAGCTAGGTTAGCTAACAGTTTTGTGTCTTTCTGTCACTAAAGAGGAAAGTGATATTTTGTAGGAGGTGTTTCAGACGGTGAAGTCATGTGAGACGTTGTATGTCGTACAAGTATTCATATTTGGGAGCGTTTTGGGTACACAGCACAAAAAAAAGATTTATGAGGTGCTTTGTTGTGTAGATTTTTGTAAAGAGAGTAAATGACAGATGGAATATAGTGCAAAGTGGTGTTGAAATAATTCATCATCCTATAAAACTGTGTCATAGCTTCAGTCGTCAGACTGAACAATCCTGTAAATGAATGTCGGACCACTTTAATGACAGCTTCATAAGAAAGTTTTTAAATAGTTTCTGAGCTGCTTATTGCTTTGTTATTGCACTGTTCGCATAGGGCCGATGATGCTAATGAAGATAATCTGCAGCTGACAAAAAAATGAATGAAATAATGACATCAAAAAGATGCTCAGTGCCGACAATAACTTTCATTATTGTAAATATTTCAGGTATAAACATCACTCTCCCCCAAACTCTGATCTGTTTCTGCAGGTTAACCTAAAAGCCATCAGCTTCTCTCATCTCATCCACTGGTCGTTGTGCCTGTTGCTCTGTTATTGCTGTGATTTGTGTTCGCTTACTAGTGTAAATCGAGACTATGCAGCAACTTCTACTGGTGTTGGCAATCAGCAAATGTTTGAAGTTCACGAGCAAACTTGGTTCATCTGGTCTGTCTCTGAGTTTTGGACCAAACTGCGACATGAGATGAACGCCAGAAGCGTCATTTCAGCAGGTTATACTGAGCCTTAAAGAGAGGAGGAGGAGGAAGAGGAGGAGGGAGTATGAGGCTGTGGCATCAAAGACAGGGTTCATTCATGTAGAAATTCAGCTGTTTGATGTAGATGGTCAAAATGTCAAAATGACCATAAACAAAAATGAATGATTAAAAATCAAAGGTGAAGATCAGCCCCTCACTAATGAAACAAGAGAAAGATCAATCTGATATCTTAGGCCAATACAGGTTGCTGAATAGTCATATTTTTGCAAAGCTTGTTGTGGACTAAACTAAGATTTAATAAAAAAAAAGATGTTATGCTGTATCTAATGTCACTGATGTGAAAATGTTAAGGGTTTCTAAGTGTTGTAAATGCATGTAAACTCGCTGTGTGATGAGGAAACAAAAACATTAACATATTGTTTAGGAAAATCATTCCAGATAATGTTTTCCTTTTTAATACTCAAGATATTTGATATTTCTTTTTTTTCTAAAGAATCCTTTGTAAAACTTCATTTCTCTATTTTGTACAGAACATCACTGTAAAGACTGTAAATAGGTCAGCATTCTGGATGCGGCAACAATCATAACGTGCTTGGGAGAAAAGGTATATTTCTTCAGAGATGGGTCCATTACATGGATAAGGCATGTTTCTGGAGGCGTTCATCCACTATCACTGTTTGTTGGAATTAATAAAAATACATGTTATATTTATTCTCTTGCGTTTTGTGTGCCAACATTTAAATGTTGTGGGTCATTTGGGGATCCACTGTGTGTGTGAATGAGTGAGACAAACAGACGTGGTGGTCTGAGTCATACATGGTGCTCAGTATCTGTTACATGGAGTTCAGTGTGCGGGGGGAGGCGGGGTCTGAAGCTGTCGCCTCTTATAAAAGTCTGCCTCCCCCGCGGGAATGATGGCATTGGATACAGTTTGAAGGACTTAACCGAGTTGGGAATTAGCTGCAACCTCCAACATGCCGTCCAAGCCTGCCCCAATCAAGAAGGCGGCTAGTAAAGAACCAGCCAAGAAGGAGGAGAAGGCCGAGGAGCCAGCTCCTGAGGCTGCTCCCGCCGAGGCCGCCCCTGCTGAAGCAGCTCCAGCTGAAGCCGCCCCAGCCGAAGCCGCTCCTGCCCCAGCTGAGGGCGAAGCTGCCCCCGCAGAGGGAGAGGCTGCTGCTGCCCCACCAGCTGAGGAGGGCGCTGCTCCACCTGCAGATGGTAATGCCCCGTGCGCTGCGGCGTGACAACCACGCGTTTCCGTCGTGTATAGTTCACCTTCATTTTATTTCTGAATAATTTTTGGATACGCTGTTTAGCCTCGTAATTGCGCACAAGATATTGTTTTAGCTCATGGAAAGCGCCAGGTAACTTTTACGCACATGCGCTCTTTACGCGCTCAGTGTGAAGGTGCCGCCTTTAACAGGTGGGAAGTGGAGACTAAACGTTGAAAAAAAGTGCACGATTAACGCCTCATCTGCCTGCTTTAAGATTCGCCGCGGTGCATATCACATTAATGAACCTACACATCAGAGATCCTTCACTACAAACTGATGCGTAACGCATGGAACAACACCATTTTTCTTATTCATTAATATAATTAATCCATCATCTCATCATCTAACAATTGTCTGCGCTCTCTAATGAAGCTGCTGTAGTCCACCCAGCCTAACATGTTGACCTGTTATTTTTAGTAAATCTAACCTCTTTTTATGACATTTTATGCCATATTTTCAAAATTCTTCTAATCTTTTATATTAGCTGCTGCAGGGGAAACACCAGCTGCTGGTGCCGAGGCCTCTGCTGATGGTTAAAAAAAGAGACACTAACAAATACCATAGAATCTATACGTTATAAATAATCCCCTACAGTAACGCTAACTGCACTAATATCTACCATGCCTCCTATATTCTAACCTCTACTATCAGCTGCTGCACCTGCACCAGAAGAACCAGCTCCTGCTGCTGAGGCCCCTGCTGATATTAACAGAGGCCGTACATGAGTAACAGTTGAACCTCCTTCAGTACATCTCACTACACTAATATTTAATGCTAATATCCTCTAATCATCTAATATCAGCTCCTGCACCAGCTGCAGAGGAAACGCCAGCTGCTCCTGCTGAGGCCCCCGCTGATGGTAAAAAAAGACTCATGTGTGTCACAACAACAATTCCTACTTCATTTACCTTCTTTTCAGTAAAGCTAACTGCACTAACTGACTTATTTGTGTCGGAGAACACATTATCACCTTGTTAGAAACATGTCCCATCATCTGCTTAATGCAATACTAATGATTAATAATATCTAACATTTAATAATAGCGGCCGCTGCTCCAGCCACAGAGGAAGCTGCTCCAGCTGCAGATTCTGAAGCACCTGCTGATGGTAAACCTTTTACAAAAACTGATCATGCTCCTGTTCATTCCTGATTATTTTTGTAATTTGGATAAAAGAATGGTGACATAAACAGAGAGCTGTGAGGTACATAGACCATTACATTCAATGCTGCCATACATGCTGCCAATGATAGTAATACAAATGTGTATTTAACATCATTTGAAGCTGCTGAGGCGCCTGCACCAGAAGAGCCTAAACCACCCACACCTCCACCACCTCCACCCAAAGGTAACTCCAACAAGGAAGCTTCATCTCAAACAGGTTTCATTTAAGGGACTTCATCCTGACTCATTCTGTGTGTGTGTTTTTAATATTGTCTGCAGAGCCCACTAGTGCTCCTCTGGATCTGTTTGTTGAGGACAAGAATGACACTTCAGTTACAATCATTTGGAGCCAGCCGGAGGTTATTGGGGACGCCGGTCTGGATGGATACACCATTGAAGTCTGCAAGGATGGAAGTAAGTGCAGCTTTGCTTTGACACAGGTGTACATGCACTGAAACGCTGGGGTCAGATAGTGGTATAAATGTCAGCTGACCTTTGAATGATTTTTGAAAGTCAGTTTTATAAGAAAATATCTCTTCCTTCCCGTTTGATGTTCAGGTGTTTCTAAATTATAAGTTAAATTACTGTCTTAATGTGGGTCAGCCATATCAGTTGCAGCTGTCCCTGAAGTGTCAGCCGCAGAGTTATATCATGAGCTACCTAACTTCTCCCTACATGGAAAGAGGCATTTCAGGAGCTGATGTGGTCTTGCTAGAGGAGGTCCTGCTTTTAGACTTACAGCTCTAAGCTAATATCAGCAGCAGCTCAGAGCAGGCTTGATTTAGCAAGGGGTGGGGGTGGGGAGGCGGGAAATGTTGCAATTGCCAAATATTTATGGCAAATATAACGACAGAAATGTTGCAAAATAGGACATCAATATTTATTTTTTGTGTGTAATTCTCCCATCCAGCTGAGGACTGGGCAGCAGTCAATGAGGAACTGCAAAAGTCCTGCCGTTACGTCATCAAGAATCAGACCACTGGTGACCGCCTGAAGATCCGCGTGGTGGCTTTGAACGCCGGCGGACGCAGCCCCCCCGTCGCCCTCCCAGAAGCCGTCCTGGTCAAGGAGGTGGCTGGTAAGGAACAAAGAAAGGAAGTCATAATTTTCCATAAACTTCATTAAATCTTTGAGTGATATAAGGAGAAATATTAAAAATACAATGTGCTAAATATGCACACAATTATACAATTGGGACAAAATAAACAATAAGAGAAAACGGATGAGAAACACGTTCTTTCCATGTAATGTTATGTAATTAGACTTTCTCTAGTCTTGCCACATGATTAGCCTAAAGCACACTTTAACAAATCTGGGATGTATCGTCTAACGTGGGTCTGGCACTAATGCTGCACAGCCGTTTATCTGGAGACAGGGTTGTTGTAAAGTGCAGGAGTCAAAGAGAAACAGCTCAGCAATGTCTTCTTCTCAGCTGTCCGTGTCCTGTTGGCACATACCTGCACTGCTAACTGTATAAAACTGCACTGATCCGCCACAGAGACGTTGTGTTATTAATTACCCACTTGTTAAGTAGACAGGTTTTACCTAAGCACTGTACAGGCACCGTATCGAAAGTGATTTGTGGTAAAATGATGATTGGACCCTGAGGGCTTTAAAAAGGAGGATCTGGCTCACACACGGGTCGTCGTTATGCGTAATGGAGAGTCAAACAGGGAGGGAAGGAAACTCTATCCGGGCAGCACTTGGTAGGATTTCAACCCCAGCGTCCACCGTCACCATGCGGCAGGTGGTGCACATTTAGAAAGACCTTATAAATGGTTTCCCCATAGAATGAGCACAAAGCTTTGGAAAATAGTTGAGATGTCCCGCACTATTAACACAGACTTTTCTGTGGAGAGTTTGGCATTGCACTGTGATCTCTGCCAGGATTCATGCTGAGGGGAGTGTCAGGCTGCTCGCTGTAAGATCGATGGTGTCAAGTGATCTGACTGCAAGCAGGTGGGGGGGCTTCAGAGAGGGCAAAACAGGGGGCGGGGGATGTCAAATTCCTGTGTGTGCTGCCTCTGAGTAGAGACGAGCGGGTGGTGTGTATGGATCTAAGTTCTCAGATGACGCCCAAATCTCATGACACTTCCAGAGATTCACTGTTTATTTTGAAACATGCCACAGACTTTACAGGCAGAATGTTCATTAAGCCCCATCGTCTCTCTGTACGAAGTGATAAGACGCTCAACATGCGCTGCATTTGTCCTGATATACCCACACCAAATCAGTCTATATAAATGATTTTTTTAGGAGCTTCACCAGTGATTTTTAATGTGCTCTGATGTGAGGAGGGGAGGAGGGGAGTAACTGAATCTCGTGCGTCATGTGGAGAGGTGATATATACTACAGCAAGCCAGCTTTATTTAGAGTCCTGACAAGTGTGGCTCTGCTGCACTCAGCAGGTGGTGCTTCTCACCAAATCAGTTTTTACAAACGAGTCTCGGCAAGTTACTTCCAAGTGTCTTAAAGGGGCGTTTCAAAACCTCCTAATGAGCAGCTGTCAGTTTGATTTTGTATTTATGCTTTTTAAATACAATAATACACAAAATGTCACAACATGATTCTGTACTTAAAATACATTGTCCAAAGTTTTGCCAGTGAGGACACAGGACAAAGAGGTGGAGGTCAGGTTGGCTGTGAGGACCTGGCATTGGGATACGATGGGAGCTGCACTCTGGGTGGTTATTCTCCAAAAGTGTTTCCTGGAGGCCTAGAAACTATATATATAGTATAGATAATATAGATTTAATTAGAATTTGAGTGATATGAGGTAGATTGCTTGCATGTGTCCACACGCACCTATCACTCAAAGTGGTCACGAACCTTAAATAAACAAATTAAATATTATTATTATCATTTTAACATTGAGGTCTGTGGGAATGGACTCACATTTAGTGCCAGCCTCAAGTGGTCATTAACGGAACTGCAGTTTTTTAAAATTTATTTTGATATGAAGAGAATCCCTGCCCGGTCTGACACACATGTTTAGCTCAGCTTTGTTATCACGTTGGAGATTTTTCTGGTCACTAAAGGAGCTTTTTCCACTCCAGAGATCTTTGAATAGATCCCAGACAGAGATTGATAGATAGATGCTTTATTGATCCCTGAGGGGAAATTCAGACACACTCCACACTGTTTCACCAGATAAACATGATTAAATGATTCATCACAGTTTGTTTTTTCTTGCAGACCGTCCTAAGGTCCGCCTGCCTCGCTTCCTCAGGCAAAGATATGTCGCTTACGTGGGAGACAAGATCAACCTGACCATCCCATTCACAGTGAGCTGAACATTTCTATGAGCTGTTGCTCTACATTTAGAATTCAGTTCTAATTAAATTCTCCTTTTCTTAGGGTAAACCCAAACCTGTGGTGTCCTGGACAAAGGACGGACAGCCTCTGGACAGTAAGAGGGTGAACATCCGCAGCACCGAGAGAGACAGCATCCTGTTTATCCGTGCAGCTGAGAGAGACGACTCCGGAGTGTACGAGATGTCTGTGAAGGTGGACGACTTCGAGGACAAGGCCCCCCTCACTCTTCAGATTGTCGGTAAGAAAAAATACCATGAGATGATATTTAAATCTGAACTTTTTGATACTGAAACCCCTGTCTGTTTGTCCACAGAGCTGCCAGGGCCTCCTGCCAGTGTAAAGATTGCAGATACCTGGGGCTTCAATGTTGCTTTGGAATGGACTCCACCCAAGGACAATGGAAACACAGACATCACAGGATACACAATCCAGAAGGCCGACAAAAAGACCGGAGTGAGTGTCAAAGGGCCATAATGAATAATATCATTAATAGAATGTGATAAATGACATCCATCATGTCTGCACTCACAGGACTGGTTCACTGTGTTGGAGCATTACCATAGACTGAATGCCACCATCTCTGACCTCATCATGGGCAACACCTACAAGTTCAGAGTGTTTTCTGAGAACAAGTGTGGAATCAGTGAGGATGCTGCTGTTACAAAGGAGGAGGCCAAGATCCTGAAGACAGGTACGTCACTCAAACATCAGAATCCTAAAGCCAATAAAACGGCGGAGAAGCTTGTCAGAGATGTTTGTTTATGACTCCATATTCCTGTTTGTCTTTCAAATAACATTCCTCCAGGTATCGAGTACAAACCACCCGAGTACAAGGAGCACGACTTCACCGAGGCGCCTAAGTTCACCACCAATATGAACGACAGATCCACCACCGTCGGCTACAGCACCAAGCTGCTCTGCTCCGTCAGGGGATCCCCAAAAGTACATAGCTGATCTTTTATATGAACCATGCTTGCTTTAGCATAGCATTAGCATCTGGCACAGGTGGTGGCGACTGGCTAAGGCTTAGCTTAGCCTCCATTTCAGCAGCAACACTTTCCCACCCTCTCTGTCAGTCTGCAGGCTTTCAGCTGATGACGTGAAGATCTTCACCTCCTTCCCCCTGCTGGCCTGCTGTCTGAGCCCCTCATAAGGCTCATAATCCCTCCAGTCACCAGCAGGATGTGACATTAATGTCCCGGCTAGAATTTTTTATTTTTTTTTTTTTGGGGGGGGGGGGGGCGAAGAGGCCGTGAGGGGTCATCAGGGAAGCAGGGGCACATTCCCCATTAAAGGGGTCTGTGTCATGTTAAAACTCTCCAAGAGTTTTAGTGCAAATATAAATAGAAGCAATGCTGCTGTTTGTTTGTTTATAATGTAATATCACATCACATTAATGTGTCTTTCTGCAGCCCAAGATCGAGTGGATGAAAAACCAGATGATTATCGGAGACGACCCCAAGTTCAGGCAGATCTGCGTCCAGGGTATCTGCTCCCTGGAGATCCGCAAACCTGGTAACTTTGACGGTGGTGTGTACTCCTGCAGAGCCAAGAACGATCACGGAGAAGCAACCATCAGCTGCAAGCTGGAGGTCAAACGTAAGTGGAGAGCGCTTTACAGAAATGACAGTGAGGTTTGGTTCATTTGATAATTAATGTCTCGTCTTTCTGTTAAAAACAGAACCAGCGGTTGCAGAAGCAGATAAGAAATAGATGAATATTCTCAAAGGTCAGACACCCGTTTGTATGTTTGTACACTTTGTCAACCTTTTCAAACATACATGAGTTATTTTTAGAAGACACACAAGTTTAACAATTAAACTGGACCCTTTGGATATGTCAATCTATATGAGTCCTGAGGTGACACCTGCCTTCTCCATGACTTACTTTCCATACATGGAGGTCACTAAACTTGGAAAAGGTGGCCTCTGCCGCTGAAAGGGTCCAAGCAGGAGCAGCACCCATAAATTAAATGTGTAATGGCTCCCTGTGAGCTCGCTCAGGAGACTAAATCACATTTCCACCACTCAGCAGCTGCACTCTCCTTTAGAGTTTTATTTGTAGGTTACTGTCTGACACATTTTGGAGTTTTCTACAACACAGATAATTTCTGCTGCATTTTTTCCTCTCTCTGTTCTTTCTTAACACCTGTTGTTGTTATTTGTTCATCTGTTGCTATCCCAAATTAGGAGCAAAAGGAATGAGGCCTTTGCAGCATAAGGTGAGTGACACTTTTAGCGTTTCTAAATTTGTCTTCCACACCATTGAAGAAAAAGGGAAAAAAAGACTTTAAATGATTTCTTTGTGCCTGCAGAAAGGTGCTGCATTCCTGGAAGAACATGTATATATGGCTGGTGAACACACTACCAAAGAAAAGGGTTGTAGCCTGTTGCCAAGTGTTAACATGATGTTATGATGAAGGATTGCTGTCATCAGTTTATGCTACAATAAGTCCACATCCATGTCCGTAATCAGCTTTTTTCCCAACAACACTCACGTACTCACATAATTACGGTACCTCTCTTGTTGTCCATGTAAGAACTACATGTAACATCTACGTGTTTATATCAATAAACTATTTAATTTCTGGTTTGTTTTTTTTCACTCAAGGTCGTTGCAAAATGTTGCATAAAAGTTTTAAAAAACACTATTTTATAGGAAGTGTACATATATATTTATTTGTATTTGCCAGAAAAAAACAACCAATTAAAGCGTTTAGTTTTCTAGGACAAATGGCTTTCTTGATTGCAAAACATTGGAAGTATGTCATTCTAAAACTCGAAGATCCTTTCAAAATAAAAGTACCTAAACAAATCCATTTATTTTGCAACTGCTTTAAGCTCCTCTGTGGAATACACAGCTGCTGAATCTATGCAGCTTTTTGGCAGATGACCTGTGAGAATGTGGAGACAACAGCACTATTCATTTGGCACAGACCCGAGAGTACATCACAGCACGACAGGACTTCCATAATAATAATACCAGCCTATAATACTGATCTTGTAGGTATTTGGTCTTGGAGTTACAGGCATAGTGATACAGGGATCACATGCCACAGATATCCAGGTTACAGAGACACATGGGTTCACACAGAGGCTGACAAAATTAGCTTCAGTGCTCCATCTCAGCTCAGGTTATTTTAGGAGAAGCTGCTCCACTGGCTAAATGTGCTTTTATGTTACAACAGGAAGCTGAAACAGAGGAGTAAAAAAACAGATTCTGGTGACAGGAACATTTCCCTATAGTGGACATCCTCATTAATGCAGTATAAGAGAAGCCCAGCCCTGCAGATGGGGCATGCAAAAACAAACCAGAATCACAGTGTTTGAGTATGGCACCCTCTAGTGTTTCAACCAAACAATGACATCTGCATACACTGAAAAAATGACAGGTTAGAATGTCACATGTAAACAATCATATCTGCTCCCCTTAAAATCCAAAAACACACCCTGCAGAAGTCAAATACTAGCACCACTGTCCATTTGATTCATAACCCTGTTAAAAGAGTTACTGCTGGCTGCCATCTTGAGCTGTCGTGGTGCAGCTTTAACCTGTGGGCTTCCTGCCATAATGGGTCTCAGACCTACTTTCTCGCTGCTCCCTGGATGCTGACATGCTGCAATAAGGTCACTGAGCGAGAGACTTCCTGTCTAATTTAGATCATCCACTGAAAAGGTTTCCAGCCCTCAATGACTGCTATTATTAAGTCACTGATGCATATATGTGCATACATTACAGGCATAT
>JAVQJX010103675.1:0-10109 GCA_036025115.1 Ambassis agassizii | reverse complement strand
CTTATATAAGGCTTTTAATTTTTTGCGGCTCCAGACATATTTGTTTTTTGTTTTTTTGGTCCAATATGGCTCTTTCAACCCCTGCACTAACTTAACTTTCTGTTTTCCTGTTTTTCAGCATTTCCAAGCTATAAGCCTTTAGGCATTAACTTCACCTTTCAAAATATGTGGCAGTCAGCAACCACACCTTGAAGAAACATGTGACAGTTGATGCTACAATATACATAAAACATCAGAGGGAGCAGGAGGGGGCTGCAGTGCAGATGTGAAGGGAGGGTGATGACATGGGTGTGTCTTTAAAAAAGCATAAATTTGTTCTTTATTTGACAACCTAACTCAAAGCGCTCAGTTTATTCAGAGAAACAAAAGGTTGACAAAAGCTGCTGCTCCCCTGCTCTTATGGCTGGGTTCTCACTCACTGCAGTGAGCCTTCTGCTAATGATGGCATTGGTAAGTGATCATTTTGAAACTTTCCTCTAAACATGACAGGACATGATACGAAAAAAAATTTTTTATTATAAAAGCAGGATTCATTTACTAAGGGGAAAACAAAACGCTTAAAAATAAAAACACAGAAGGGGGCATGATTGCATGCTTGTTCTTAAAAAAGATAAAGCTTTTTTTTATTTTATTATTACAAGACTCAGAACTAAAGAATTACATATAGAATTTTTACAAGTTGGACTTCAGTCACCCATCACACACTTAATCCACACTCATTTAAAATGACAAATAAATGGACAAATGAGACCTTTTATTTTCAGAACTTTTTCATTTTACCACTGCTACCAAAAACTGGAAATTTATTTATTAGGACCAAAGCCCTATTGGGCTCTATTGTAATTGAAGGAATTATTATTCTTGTTGTTCTCTATTTTTTGCTAGCAAAAAAAATGCTAATTTGACTTGAACCTTGTTCCTTGAACATGCATGAAAACTCATTTTTTTCTTGACAAAAAAATTGTCCCCCAGCGAAAAATCTGGTCTGAAACTGCTGCTATAAGCAGGCATGGCCTATTTTCTTTACAGCCGCACATTCCGCAACTCCTCCTACGGTGGTGTGACTAAATTACAGGGTGTGGGCGGGGCATCACCACAAAGTTGATCCTTCAGCAGCATAAACAAAGAAGAGATGGGAGGAAAAGGGACAGAATAGATGATAGAAAACAGTTACATGCTCCCATGATGCTACAGACATAGCACCACCTCCTGGGAGCAGGAAACATGTTTGTACGTGTGTACTTCTCTGGTGACTGGAGTGCAGAAGAAACGGGGGTGGGGGACAAAAGAGAACACGGGATAGGGGAGGAGGCAGCTGCAGCTCCCACTGACTGCAACAAATGCAAGGGCCTGTCATCACTGCTTGCAGCTTTAATTTATTAGTTATTTCTTTTCTGTGTTTCAAATGAGATCCAGTCTCCACCAAACCAAAAGTATAGATATGTCTAGTATATATAAATAAGTAATTTATGCAGTGCTTATACTATTTGTGCTTAGTATTTCCACAATGATTCTACGGATAACATGCTCTGCCCCAAGTAGAATTAGCTAGGCATGTGTCCTCAGCTTATCTAACTGGAACAGCATGTTACATGTTCTGTGCTCTGCAGGTTTCTGCAAAGCAGAGAAAAGGGTTTTTTGATGTATGTTACGGGTTTTTGTCCTGCCAGAAGCCATATGCAAAGTATAATACCAGGAAAAGCAGCATTACAATACAACGAAAGATGTCACGAGAGTACCTAGTCTATTTTCTTTTGTATGTATGAGCATAGTAGACCCAGAGTGCTACCTGCCTGTGTGGATACAAAGAGTAATTAAGTTCTCTGTTCTGTACAGCTCACAACAATCTTTTGTCTTGTTTCAGATAGTCATTGCTGAGCCAAGAAGGACAAGGGACAAGACACTGATGAGGAAAAAGAGAGAGTGGATCATTCCACCTGCCAAGCTGGTGGAGAATACCAACTACACCCATCTGCCGTTTATTGCAAAGGTCTGCCTTTTTCTCCTTTTTCTCCAATATTATGTTTCACAGTGAATAAGCTTGTGTCACATTATGGCTAATCTCTCATTCACCCTGCAGTCAATAACGTTATGGTGGGCGTTATGGTGAAGTCCTGTTCGTCCATCACCTAGAAAAATGAAATCATGACATTGGGTGCAAACGTAAACGTATCTCCTCCAAATAAAGCGTCAACGTTACGTCAAATTGTAATTCCTTATTAATGAGTAAACATCTAACATGAAAAGCTGCAGTCTGCAGTTAGAGACTGTCCGTGTGACATTGAACCCCTCACAGAAAACATGCAGTCTCTACCATTAGTGTGTTTGGTGTTATAGCTGACAATGTCCGTGTTAGTCCTTTCTATGCAAAAAAGAAAACTTTATAATTCCGCCAAAACAACTTGCCTTGTCGTGAGGAGAGCGAACGTAGTGACGTGCTTGCTAATGTCAGTTGCTAACGTCAAACTGGTGTTAGCAGCTCAGTTCCCTTCTTGCTCTGAATTAAATCAACACCGTAACATTAGCCGTCACAGAGCAGACTGTAACTTAGTCCTTATTCTAATTCATATTTAATATTACTATGTGTGGTGGAAGGTTATAATACGTTAGCTAGCTAGGTAAAAAAGTTTTACATTGAGAATCGGCTGATATTTAACTACCTGCAAATTCATCCCCCCTGAAAACTGCTGCCTAGAAAATGAAGTTAAAGGACACATTGTCTTTGGTTTACGTCCATGAGAATGCTCTCCACAGCAGAGAGGAAGACAGCAGCAGTTCTGTCCGTGTGTCTTGAGGCAAACACTTCACAGAGATGTTAGATTGTGCTTCAACTCTGATCAGTGTTCATTTCAAAATCCACACTGAGCAGAGTTGTTCGGATTTGACTCCCAATATCAACACTAACTCTTTTTAAGGAATAACTCTCTTGTAGTTGAAATGACTAAAAGAGTGTTGAATTGACTCTGTATTTTTCACACTCAACACCAACACTGGGAATTTAACACTTTTGAATTTGCTGTGCATGCTTCTACTTGAAAAGGAGCATTCCAGACCTAAGCTGTAAATTTGTGCTCACACTATGCCTCAAGGTGACACTCCCTGAGAGTTGTTTTTTGAATGTGTCAAACCGGCTTTCCTGGAACATTTTTTTTAATCACAACTAAAGAAAAATTCAAACTGCAGTTGTGTTTTTTTGGAGACAGCAAAATGGTTTCTCGGGTTCATGTTTGTCATAGACACAACTATTTAAATAAGGGTTTTGCATGTTTCATGGTTTGTTGCATGGCCAGTAAGAATAGCCGCAGTTGATTTTCTGCTAAGAGCCAGTCACGTGTATTGCTGGGTGTGACACACTGGACCTAATAGCAGAACACAGTAGGCTTTTTTTCTGAAAAGATATTTACTTCGGTGGTAACATTTTGCAGCCTTTCAAGCCTACTCCCCGATGTTGTAATAATAATAATTAATATGTAGAATCTATTGCAGAGTTCGACAATCTACTTCAAATCTCCCCAAAGCGGCTGCCACCCCTGCAGAGCCTAAAAAAGGACAATAAAACACACATTTGTGACGTTTACATTGTGTCAGGGGGTGGTGAGGTGGACTCAGGCAGGAGGCAGAAGAGAGTTCAAATAACAAAAGGTTTACTTCTACAAAAATGACAAAAATGTGCTAAGACTAGACTAAGGGGATGGTCAGGCAAGCTGGGGTCGGTCATCGGGAGTCCACGAGGTAGAGGTATCCAAGGGGATTAGCGAGGGCGAAGTCAGGCAGGCGAGGGTCATACACGGGAGACTCAGGCTGAAGTACAAAGGGGTTAGGCAGAGACAGGGTCAAGAAAAACAGGCAATGGTCATACACAAAAGGGCTAAAACTAAGGCTAAGGTATCCAAAAGGGCTAGGCTAAGACGAGGTCAAAAAACACGGACTGAGATCAAACACTACTACAAGGGAAGGCAAACTAGGAACGCTGGTAGGTCAGACACGAAGACAAGAAGAACTGGCAATGTGCTCAGGGAGACTGAGGCCCAATCTCATTCCGGTCCCTACGCACTACCACTTTACTACCGAGTGTCACTCCAAATGGAGTGTCACTCCCAGCTGCGGAGGGCCCTCCTGATGAAGGAGGAGGGTATAAAAATGAAGCCAAACAAATGGGACGCCCTCGCTACCTGACCGGAAACAGGAAAGAACCGTTGCCATGGAGATGGACAGACGCTGCGTTTCTCTTTTCAGTGAAGAGGCCGTCATGTTTCATTGGCAGCTCTATGAGCCGATGTCCCTGTACAAACACATGACTCAATGAATACATGAAGTATGAGGCTGATCACATTCATTTATGCACACACATGCATTTTTTGGGTTTGCTACAAGCGAGTTTAAGGACAATATGATCATCTTTTAATTTCTGATATCTGTTGGTGATGTTTCACATGTTTGATTTAGTTTGAGATGCAGCCTAAAGTTAAGTATATAAAGGTCTGTGTTTGATATAAAATATTTGGAAGAAGACGGAACTTTTGAACGACGTCTCCTCTGTTGCCGCGGTCGTGACTCCTGTTGCACCGTCTGTGAGTCTGCAGCTGTGTAGACTCGGTATTGAAGGGCTTGATGAGCCACTTTCACTCTGTGATAATTGGTTTGGGACAGAACTTAATATGGAGACCTGGCGCGTGAACGCCCAAACGGAGGGGTAGTGGGTAGGGACCGGTTTGAGATTGGGCCTTTATACTTGTCACTGAATGAGACTTTTGAACTTTTTGCTCATCAGCAAGTGTCTTCGATATTAGCTGTTATATGGGGATTTTTACAGCATGTATTTACAATAATCACAAAAATCAGCGGCACAGAAATCATTGTATGGGTGCTGCAATCACTGTTATCGTCATTATTCTGCAGGATATTCTTTGTTTACTGTTGAAATGGGGGGAAAATGTGAGCCAACAGCAATATCTACAAACAAAATATCCTGTGCACATTTGGTTATATTTAAGAAGCAGAAACAAGAGAAAAATTCAACTTCGTCAACACAGTTTAAGTAATAGTTATCACAGCTTTGTAAGCTGCACATGTGGTGTTTCTAGTCAACAAATGATCATTCTGCTGTGTGCCGGAAAGACGCTGAAGGCACAGTTTGACCACACAGACGCAGGAAAAGTGAATTATTCATGCACTTCATTAACATACTGACATGAGTAGTGAGCCCCTGCTGTCCTGCCACTTTTCTGTCATTTGTTGGCGCGCGCCGTTTCGCCTGAGGATAGATGGGCTCTGTTCCCTTCTCTGAGCAATCTTCAATAGTTCATGAAATCATATGGTGCTGTCATGGCGACATGTGGTGCTACAAACCCCGCTGGCTCTCCTTTTTCTTTTCTTCCTGTAGATCTTCATCTCACACAGCCAAGCATGTGAATGTGGAGGCTGTTTTGTCCTATTTCGCTGGATGTTTTTAGAGAAATTAGTTGGTTAATAAAAAAACTCCTGAAGCTTAAATAACTGAATGTTGTTGAAACTTTACAGAGCACATTGTGAGAGCTGGATAAAGATGCTCCTGCACATCAGAAATCCACACATGAGCAGTCGAACTTTGATGTTTTATCTCAGGATAAAAACTTTACTGAATATGCATGTTTGTTTGGCCCTGTGCACTGGGGCAGTATTAAATTTTAAACACGACATAGCTTGAAATATTAACGACCCTGGTCTGGTGACAAGTGTGTGCGTGTACTCGTTTGTGTAGTGGGGCTCCTTAATAGAAATGTGAGGGAGTCAGAGGAGAGGACGCTGGATAAGAGCTGCATCTGAGGCGAACAAAGATTTGACTGAAGATTTGAACTCGCATATGACTGAGAGCAGCTGATGGTAAGCTAATGATAAAAATGTTTCTTAGCTGGTGTCTGCTGGGACGGGGTTGTGATCTTCAGTATTGTTTCTCTTTGTTTGTGTCTTTAGCTGCAGAGCCCTCCTCTTTCTGAAGCTCATCAATTTGTCTATTTTTAGCCGCTTTCCTGTGAAAATTATTGGAATCATCCTGTCTTTGCCGCTATTGAATTATGGGTCTGTTGTATTTTGAATTAAAAGAGCTGCTAGCTGCAGGATCTGGCAGGATAATGGAGGGTTTTTATGCTGCTGTTCTTGATCCAAACACAAAGATAAGGCAAAGATTCAGGATTAATCCTTCCTTTGTGTGTTTTAGTCCGGGCATTTTTCACTCATCTCGCATTTTCTGTGGTTTCCTTGCATATTTTTTTGATTTTTATGTAATCTTGTAAAAGCAAATAATCTATTTTTGTAGAATTTGTGAAAGTGAAACATGTAGGTTGAAAGTCTGACAGTTCTTCCTGGAAATTATTTCACACCTATCTGTGGATTTTGGGGGTTCAGAATGTTTTTTTTTTTCCTTTTCTTTTTTAGGATCCATCAGTGACACAAGTACGCCAGGCTGCTCCTCCTGGGTTAGAGGAGTACAATCCCTTCACAGATGCCAAACCAGTGAGCACTTTTTTATGATCTCTGTGATTCTGATGCCACGTCGTGTGCCACATATTGAAACACAGAAATGAGGAACTGCTCATATCATTTAATGTTTAATATACATTCTGCCTTGTTTTGCTGTAAATACATTGATGTTTAAGGTGTTTTCTGTATAGACGCCTGCAGGTATGGCGCCAAAGACTGCAGGCCCTGCCGGCAACACACAACCCGCCATCATGAAACCCACAGAGGAGCCTCCGGCCTACTCACAGCCTCAGGGACAGGTACGGAGTGCAAGCAAGCTGTCCTTCATTATGAAAGACAGCAGTTTATAATACAGACGACAACATTTCTAACTAACTATAACTGGGAACCTCGTGTCAACTAAGGTTATATGAGGATCACTAGATAGCAACAGCCTTTAGCCTTAGCATGCTTGGTAACCAGATAGGAGAGCTAAGCCTGCTTAATGCACACCACCACTTGCTGGTTGTGCTCTTACCGTGACTTGATCAACGTTTTTGCTGCTGGAACAAGTACAAGCAGTCTGTTCCATATAAGTCCAGCACCACCTGCTGAGATCCTGAGAGTCCTGAAGGTGGAAAATGTAAATGTATGAACGCAACAGCTGGTTTCATGCTGAGTTTGTGGGCAGAGAAGCACCGCCGCAGGAGGCCCCTTTCTGTCTGTGACTGGGCTTTCAAGCCGAGGAGTCTGAGAGAAATCACAGCCAGCAGAGGAAATAAGTTGTGAGGCCGACCCCCGGGAACATGCTGCCCTCCTGCTGGAGCTTCTCCTCGTGCTGAGAGTCAGAAACGGAAAAATAGTCTTTATACTTTGTGTGTGCAGGAGCAGTCACGAGCCGCCACTGAGTTGCTGAAGAGGCAGGAGGAGCTGGAAAGGAAGGCCGCCGAACTGGACCGCCGGGAGAGAGAGATGCAGTCGTTAAGTGCTTCAGGAGGTCAGCGTGAACCCCTGCTATCACAGAGACGCACAGAGAAAGACTCAAACTGATCTGATCCAACTGTTCAACAACACAAAGCAACCTCACGTTAAAGTTTACACCTGCTGACAACATCAGATTGCATCTCTGTGAACATGAAGGAGGGGGATGTTAGCTTAGCTTAGCATAAAGACAGGAAACAAACTTTTATTTTCTTGTTCCAGGCAGGAAAAACAACTGGCCTCCCCTCCCTGAGAACTTACCCGTGGGTCCGTGTTTCTACCACGACATCACAGTGGACATTCCTGTGGAGTTTCAGAAGACTGTTAAAATCATGTACTACCTCTGGATGTGTGAGTAAAGTAACCTTAAAAAGGCACAGACCTGAAGATCCTCCCAGATGTCATCTACCTTTCATTTTTCTTGTCCGCTTAGTGTAAAAACAATTCTTGTATTAAAGCAGAATCTTCATCACAATGAAACTTTGAATCCAGAAATATCCAAAATTTAGAGTTTACAAAGTCAGCTTTGATACAAGAATGATGAAAAATAAAGAATAAATAAATGAACACTATACAAATAGTAGAACGCTGGCTCATAGGGAGTCAACAACTCGACTCATGTAATACTGAACTATATATTATGACCCATTAATTGGATTAAATGGCCTGATTTAGTTGATTGATCCAGTGAACCCACACACAGAGTTTCCCTCCTGGATAAAAACATTGGAAAAATGTTGGAAAAAAACTGGAATTCAGGAGCCACATGACACACACATGTGGTGCAGTCATGTGTTTTGATAAAGGGACTCAGTCAGATGACTTCTTTAAGATTTTTTTGTTGAGATTTTTTTTCTCCATCTTTACATGAAAGCTAAGATTCTAAAAAAACTGGGTTCTGTGTTGGTAGATGAGGATCTGCAAGGACACAAATGTCTCCACAGCGGCAGCATGCTAATGTCAGATTTTACAGGGTGGTGTCAAAGCAGCACCACACAGGCACTGTTACTGTCTATGAACAAACAGTTAAGATGAGTAAAAAGGTGTGATCTGTGCAGAAATATTAAACACTGTTTTTTTTTTAGTGCACACTGGGACACTGGTGGCGAACTTGGTGGGTTGTCTTGCCTGGTTCTGTGTGGATGCGTCCCGCGGCGTGGACTTTGGTCTGTCCATCCTGTGGTTGCTGCTCTTCACACCGTGTTCCTTTGTGTGTTGGTACAGACCTCTGTACGGTGCGTTCAGGTAAACGTCCCACGTCCCAACAAAAAAATATGTCTCACTCATGTACACACTCTGTATTTGACTTTCTGTGGTTGTCTTCCGCTGTCTCTCCAGGAGTGACAGCTCATTCAGATTTTTCATTTTCTTCTTCGTGTACATCTGCCAGTTTGGCATCTATGTGATCCAGTGTATTGGCATCGTCGGCTGGGGCACCAGGTAAGATGACGAGTCAAATTCACGAGACAATCTGCTGTTTCTGAGGTGGATCTTTGGGTCCAAATAGAAACTAATGATCCTGTCGTCCCCAGCGGGTGGATCTCTGCGTTGACCGGCCTGAACCGGAGCATCCCTGTGGGCATCATAATGATCCTCATCGCTGCTCTGTTCACCGCGCTGGCTGTCATGTCCCTCATCATGTTCAAAAAGGTAGGAACAAACATCTTCTTTTACCATCCTGACTTTGCCTGTCCTCCTCCTCACCTTCATCTTCATCTTCGTCCCCTCAGGTCCATGCACTGTACCGCACCACTGGCGCCAGCTTTGAGAAGGCCCAGCAGGAGTTCGCCACAGGTGTCATGGCCAATAAAACGGTCCGGACCGCCGCTGCTAACGCCGCCTCCAGGGCCGCCCAAGAATCCTTCAAGGAGCAGGTCTGATTGAGAGCCCACTCAAATCCCGTCCCCTGATCTTTGGAGTTTGACCATGCAGTCAGCTTTGTGAGACAACAACCACTGAGGACGTTCAGGTCTCCTCACCTGCACTCTCATAACTCAACCAGCGTGCTCCTCTCTATTTTCTCTGTGTGGATTTGTGTGTGTGGCCAAGTACATGAATGTTTGTGTGCCTTTTTTTAGATGTCGCCTTCGAGGCCTGTCTGTCCTTTGTAGACAGATTCTACTGTACCTGCAGCTATGTGGGCATTTCTCTCCATAAACACTTCCTGTGTGTTTGAGCCTCTGTTTGATTTTTCATCCTAATCAATACCACCTTGTTTTTTTATTATTACCATTAATTTATTACTGGACAAATGGAAGCCATCTTTGAGTTAATGCACATGTAGCATTCTTTGTGTCTTTTTGTCATGAACGTAGAAACTGAACACTGCTGACCCCTGGTGGAGTGACTTTGTAATGATGAAGATGAATGCTGTGCATTCTTGTTCACTGTCCTCTTTGCTTTCCTCATAATTGGACACTGTAAAAGGTTTTAGTCTTAATTTCCTTAAAGGGGTGCTTCACCCAAAATCTGACATGTTTAAGCATCAAAAAGTCACCCTTATGTCTAGAAAGGCAGCGTAGCACCACCTCTCCAGAATATTGATCCTCCTGATTTGGTGGCAGCCTTAATTTGTCATCCTCAGCACTGCAACAATAAGGAAATGTTAGCATGGAGGACATTAGCATTTAGCTATATGTCTCAAACTGAAAATGTGTTAAATGTTGTTTTCAAGTGGATTATAAATTATT